>JBBDGP010003681.1:0-132276 GCA_037952835.1 Lithobates septentrionalis
CTCTCCCCACCCTCCTCCTCTCCACACAACTATCCCCCCTCTTCTCCCCACCCTCCTCCTCTCCACACAACTATCCCCCCCTCTTCTCCCCACCCTCCTCCTCTCCACACAACTATCCCCCCTCTTCTCCCCACCCTCCTCCTCTCCACACAACTATCCCCCCTCCTCTCCCCACCCTCCTCCTCTCCACACAACTATCCCCCCTCTTCTCCCCACCCTCCTCCTCTCCACACAACTATCCCCCCTCCTCTCCCCACCCTCCTCCTCTCCACACAACTATCCCCCCTCTTCTCCCCACCCTCCTCCTCTCCACACAACTATCCCCCCCTCTTCTCCCCACCCTCCTCCTCTCCACACAACTATCCCCCCTCTTCTCCCCACCCTCCTCCTCTCCACACAACTATCCCCCCTCTTCTCCCCACCCTCCTCCTCTCCACACAACTATCCCCCCTCTTCTCCCCACCCTCCTCCTCTCCACACAACTATCCCCCCTCTTCTCCCACCCTCCTCCTCTCCACAAAACTATCCCCCCTCTTCTCCCCACCCTCCTCCTCTCCACACAACTATCCCCCCTCTTCTCCCCACCCTCCTCCTCTCCACACAACTATCCCCCCTCTTCTCCCCACCCTCCTCCTCTCCACACAACCATCCCCCCTCTTCGCCTCAACTCTTCCCCCCCACCTACCCGCCCCCCTGTTCTCCTCCCCCCCACCTACCCGCCCCCTGTTCTCCTCCCCACACATCTACCCCCCCTCCTCTCCAACCAACTACCCCCCCTCAACTCCTCCCCCTCTCCACTCAACTACCCCCTCTTCTCCTCAACTCCTCCCCCACCCACCTACCCCCCCCCTCGTCTCTTCTCCTCCGCTCCCCCTCTTCCCCCCCCCCCCCCCTTCTTCCCCCCCCCTCTTCTTCCCCCCCCCCCTCTTCTTCCCCCCCCCCTCTTCTTCCCCCCCTCTTCTCCCCCCCCCCCTCTCCCTTCCGCCCCCCCCCTCCACACACCTCAGTGTTGGGTTCCTCTTCCTGTAGAGGGTGTCTGGTAGAAGGGTGACGACCTCAATGTTGGGTTCCTCTTCCTGTAGAGGGTGTCTGGTAGAAGGGTGACAAGACCTCAGTGTTGGGTTCCTCTTCCTGTAGAGGGTGTCTGGTAGAAGGGTGACAAGACCTCAGTGTTGGGTTTCTCTTCCTGTAGAGGGTGTCTGGTAGAAGGGTGACAACACCTCAGTGTTGGGTTCCTCTTCCTGTAGAGGGTGTCTGGTAGAAGGGTGACAAGACCTCAGTGTTGGGTTCCTCTTCCTGTAGACGGTGTCTGGTAGAAGGGTGACAAGACCTCAGTGTTGGGTTCCTCTTCCTGTAGAGGGTGTCTGGTAGAAGGGTGACAACACCTCAGTGTTGGGTTCCTCTTCCTGTAGAGGGTTTCTGGTAGAAGGGTGACAATACCTCAGTGTTGGGTTCCTCTTCCTGTAGACGGTGTCTGGTAGAAGGGTGACAACACCTCAGTGTTGGGTTCCTCTTCCTGTAGACGGTGTCTGGTAGAAGGGTGACAAGACCTCAGTGTTGGGTTCCTCTTCCTGTAGAGGGTGTCTGGTAGAAGGGTGACAAGACCTCAGTGTTGGGTTCCTCTTCCTGTAGAGGGTGTCTGGTAGAAGGGTGACAAGACCTCAATGTTGAGTTTCTCTTCCTGTAGAAGGGTGACAAGACCTCAATGTTGGGTTCCTCTTCCTGTAGAGGGTGTCTGGTAGAAGGGTGACAAGACCTCAATGTTGGGTTCCTCTTCCTGTAGAGGGTGTCTGGTAGAAGGGTGACAAGACCTCAATGTTGGGTTCCTCTTCCTGTAGAGGGTGTCTGGTAGAAGGGTGACGACCTCAATGTTGGGTTCCTCTTCCTGTAGAGGGTGTCTGGTAGAAGGGTGACAAGACCTCAGTGTTGGGTTCCTCTTCCTGTAGAGGGTGTCTGGTAGAAGGGTGACGACCTCAGTGTTGGGTTCCTCTTCCTGTAGAGGGTGTCTGGTAGAAGGGTGACAAGACCTCAGTGTTGGGTTCCTCTTCCTGTAGAGGGTGTCTGGTAGAAGGGTGACAATACCTCAGTGTTGGGTTCCTCTTCCTGTAGAGGGTGTCTGGTAGAAGGGTGACAATACCTCAGTGTTGGGTTCCTCTTCCTGTAGAGGGTGTCTGGTAGAAGGGTGACAATACCTCAGTGTTGGGTTCCTCTTCCTGTAGAGGGTGTCTGGTAGAAGGGTGACAAGACCTCAGTGTTGGGTTTCTCTTCCTGTAGAGGGTGTCTGGTAGAAGGGTGACAATACCTCAGTGTTGGGTTCCTCTTCCTGTAGAGGGTGTCTGGTAGAAGGGTGACAAGACCTCAGTGTTGGGTTTCTCTTCCTGTAGAGGGTGTCTGGTAGAAGGGTGACAATACCTCAGTGTTGGGTTCCTCTTCCTGTAGACGGTGTCTGGTAGAAGGGTGACAATACCTCAGTGTTGGGTTCCTCTTCCTGTAGAGGGTGTCTGGTAGAAGGGTGACAAGACCTCAATGTTTGGTTCCTCTTCCTGTAGAGGGTGTCTGGTAGAAGGGTGACAAGACCTCAGTGTTGGGTTCCTCTTCCTGTAGAGGGTGTCTGGTAGAAGGGTGACAATACCTCAGTGTTGGGTTCCTCTTCCTGTAGACGGTGTCTGGTAGAAGGGTGACAATACCTCAATGTTTGGTTCCTCTTCCTGTAGAGGGTGTCTGGTAGAAGGGTGACAAGACCTCAGTGTTGGGTTCCTCTTCCTGTAGAGGGTGTCTGGTAGAAGGGTGACAATACCTCAGTGTTGGGTTCCTCTTCCTGTAGAGGGTGTCTGGTAGAAGGGTGACAATACCTCAGTGTTGGGTTCCTCTTCCTGTAGAGGGTGTCTGGTAGAAGGGTGACAATACCTCAGTGTTGGGTTCCTCTTCCTGTAGACGGTGTCTGGTAGAAGGGTGACAACACCTCAGTGTTGGGTTCCTCTTCCTGTAGACGGTGTCTGGTAGAAGGGTGACAATACCTCAGTGTTGGGTTCCTCTTCATGTAGAGGGTGTCTGGTAGAAGGGTGACAATACCTCAGTGTTGGGTTCCTCTTCCTGTAGACGGTGTCTGGTAGAAGGGTGACAATACCTCAGTGTTGGGTTCCTCTTCCTGTAGACGGTGTCTGGTAGAAGGGTGACAATACCTCAGTGTTGGGTTCCTCTTCCTGTAGAGGGTGTCTGGTAGAAGGGTGACAAGACCTCAGTGTTGGGTTCCTCTTCCTGTAGAGGGTGTCTGGTAGAAGGGTGACAAGACCTCAATGTTGGGTTCCTCTTCCTGTAGAAGGTGTCTGGTAGAAGGGTGACAATACCTCAGTGTTGGGTTCCTCTTCCTGTAGAGGGTGTCTGGTAGAAGGGTGACAAGACCTCAGTGTTGGGTTTCTCTTCCTGTAGAGGGTGTCTGGTAGAAGGGTGACAAGACCTCAGTGTTGGGTTTCTCTTCCTGTAGAGGGTGTCTGGTAGAAGGGTGACAATACCTCAGTGTTGGGTTCCTCTTCCTGTAGAGGGTGTCTGGTAGAAGGGTGACAATACCTCAGTGTTGGGTTCCTCTTCCTGTAGACGGTGTCTGGTAGAAGGGTGACAATACCTCAGTGTTGGGTTCCTCTTCCTGTAGAGGGTGTCTGGTAGAAGGGTGACAAGACCTCAATGTTTGGTTCCTCTTCCTGTAGAGGGTGTCTGGTAGAAGGGTGACAAGACCTCAATGTTTGGTTCCTCTTCCTGTAGAGGGTGTCTGGTAGAAGGGTGACAAGACCTCAGTGTTGGGTTCCTCTTCCTGTAGAGGGTGTCTGGTAGAAGGGTGACAATACCTCAGTGTTGGGTTCCTCTTCCTGTAGACGGTGTCTGGTAGAAGGGTGACAATACCTCAATGTTTGGTTCCTCTTCCTGTAGAGGGTGTCTGGTAGAAGGGTGACAAGACCTCAGTGTTGGGTTCCTCTTCCTGTAGAGGGTGTCTGGTAGAAGGGTGACAATACCTCAGTGTTGGGTTCCTCTTCCTGTAGACGGTGTCTGGTAGAAGGGTGACAATACCTCAGTGTTGGGTTCCTCTTCATGTAGAGGGTGTCTGGTAGAAGGGTGACAATACCTCAGTGTTGGGTTCCTCTTCCTGTAGAGGGTGTCTGGTAGAAGGGTGACAATACCTCAGTGTTTGGTTCCTCTTCCTGTAGAGGGTGTCTGGTAGAAGGGTGACAAGACCTCAGTGTTGGGTTCCTCTTCCTGTAGAGGGTGTCTGGTAGAAGGGTGACAATACCTCAGTGTTGGGTTCCTCTTCCTGTAGACGGTGTCTGGTAGAAGGGTGACAATACCTCAGTGTTGGGTTCCTCTTCCTGTAGAGGGTGTCTGGTAGAAGGGTGACAAGACCTCAGTGTTGGGTTTCTCTTCCTGTAGAGGGTGTCTGGTAGAAGGGTGACAATACCTCAATGTTGGGTTCCTCTTCCTGTAGAGGGTTTCTGGTAGAAGGGTGACAATACCTCAGTGTTGGGTTCCTCTTCCTGTAGACCAGTAGTTCTCAACCTTCCTAGTGCCGTGACCCCTTGATAAAATTTCCCAAGTTGTGGGGACCCCTAACAGTAAAATTTTCGTAACGTGGGTTGTCAGCACACAAGGCAATACAAGTAATTTGCGCCCCTAACCCATGGACATTTAGCGCTCCCTGAGTCCCTTCCATGCTAATGCCCTGTACACACGCTCAGATTTTCCGACGGAAAATGTGTGATAGGAACTTGTTGTCGGAAATTCCGACCGTGTGTAGGCTCCATCACACATTTTCCATCGGAATTTCCGACACACAAAGTTTGAGAGCAGGCTATAAAATTTTCTGACAACAAAATCCGTTATCGGAAATTCCGATCGTGTGTACACAAATCCGACGCACAAAGTGCCACGCATGTTCAGAATAAATTAAGAGACACAAGCTATTGGCTACTGCCCTGTTTATAGTCCCGACGTACGTGTTTTACGTCACCACGTTCAGAACGATCGGATTTTCCAACAACTTTGTGCGACCGTGTGTATGCAAGACAAGTTTGAGCCAACATCCGTCGGAAAAAATCCATGGATTTTGTTGTCGGAATGTCCGATCAATGTCCGACCGTGTGTACAGGGCAATACAGTATTAAAGCCCTTTATGGTACATTTTAGGATTTAGATCTCTCTCTATCCAAATTTCTTGTTTTTTTTCCCCATCCCTCTCTCTAGCTGTGTTTCTTGTTCTTTCTCTTATTCTTTCTCTCCCTTTTTCTTTGTTCCTGCCCCTCTTTTCCTCACCCTTTCATGTATTCTCTATTTTTATTCCTTCTCTTACTCCTTGGTGGGGGGGTGGGGGGAATGGAATGAGTGGCAGCGCTGGGGGGAGTTCTGATCAGCCAACTTAGGTGTTCTTGATCAAAGTCATCTGCTGATCTGAGAATTGTAGTGGGGACTTTTAAAGGGGTTGTAAAGGTAAAAATTTTTTCACCTTAATGCATTCTATGCATTAAGGTGAAAAAACTACTAACAATACCGCCGTCCCCAGCCCCCCCGTTTTACTTACCTGACCCCTCGAAATTCGGCTGCTCGTTCACGTCCTCGATTCCGCTGCTCAACCTGGCCGCTGATTGGCTACAGTGGATGGATTGGAAGCAGCGCAGCCATTGGCTCGCGCTGCTGTCAATCACATCCAATGACGCGGCGCGCTGGGGGGCGGGGCCGAGTGATACAGCGAGCGGCTATAGCCGCCGGCTGTATCACGGGAGCGCGCCCGCAATAACTAACCACCATGCGAGGGAGCTCGCATTAAGGTGGTTATGTATTGCGGGGAGGAGCTGAGACAGCCGCCGAGGGACCCCAGAAGAGCAGGTTCAGGGCCACTCTGTGCAGAACGAGCTGCACAGTGAAGGTAAGTATAACATGTTTGTTATTTTTAAAAAATAAAAAAATACCTTTACAACCCCTTTAATCACAGGTAGTGTTACTCACTGCGACTCCGGCTTCAATGTGTCTTCAGCTTTGTGGTGTCTCGCAGCAGTGACACCTATGCCGACATCAGGAGATAGGATCTCCGCCAGCCTCTTCCACTTCACATTCCTTACCAATCAGCTGACCTCCAGTCTCTACCCCCCAGCCATGCCATGAACTGCATGGGCGGCTGCAAAGAGGCTGAGTGGGCGGTCGTGGGCTCCGGGAACAGCCCAGCTGTGCATCCACAGGCTCCAGGGACAGCCCTGTTGGGCGGCGGTGAAAAGGCTGGGAGAGCGGTGCGGGCTTCGGGAACAGCCCAGGATTCGGTGACCCCTGGCAAATCGTCATTCGACCCCCGAGGGGGTCCCGACCCCCAGGTTGAGAACCACTGCTGTAGACGGTGTCTGGTAGAAGGGTGACAAGACCTCAGTGTTGGGTTCCTCTTCCTGTAGAGGGTGTCTGGTAGAAGGGTGACAAGACCTCAGTGTTGGGTTCCTCTTCCTGTAGAGGGTTTCTGGTAGAAGGGTGACAAGACCTCAGTGTTGGGTTCCTCTTCCTGTAGAGGGTGTCTGGTAGAAGGGTGACAAGACCTCAGTGTTGGGTTCCTCTTCCTGTAGACGGTGTCTGGTAGAAGGGTGACAATACCTCAGTGTTGGGTTCCTCTTCCTGTAGAGGGTGTCTGGTAGAAGGGTGACAATACCTCAGTGTTGGGTTCCTCTTCCTGTAGACGGTGTCTGGTAGAAGGGTGACAAGACCTCAGTGTTGGGTTCCTCTTCCTGTAGAGGGTGTCTGGTAGAAGGGTGACAAGACCTCAGTGTTGGGTTCCTCTTCCTGTAGACGGTGTCTGGTAGAAGGGTGACAATACCTCAGTGTTGGGTTCTTCTTCCTGTAGAGGGTGTCTGGTAGAAGGGTGACAAGACCTCAATGTTGGGTTCCTCTTCCTGTAGAGGGTTTCTGGTAGAAGGGTGACAACACCTCAGTGTTGGGTTCCTCTTCCTGTAGACGGTGTCTGGTAGAAGGGTGACAAGACCTCGATGTTGGGTTCCTCTTCCTGTAGAGGGTGTCTGGTAGAAGGGTGACAAGACCTCAGTGTTGGGTTCCTCTTCCTGTAGAGGGTGGCTGGTAGAAGGGTGACAATACCTCAGTGTTGGGTTCCTCTTCCTGTAGAGGGTGTCTGGTAGAAGGGTGACAATACCTCAGTGTTGGGTTTCTCTTCCTGTAGAGGGTGTCTGGTAGAAGGGTGACAATACCTCAATGTTGGGTTCCTCTTCCTGTAGAGGGTGTCTGGTAGAAGGGTGACAATACCTCAGTGTTGGGTTCCTCTTCCTGTAGAGGGTGTCTGGTAGAAGGGTGACAAGACCTCAGTGTTGGGTTCCTCTTCCTGTAGAGGGTGTCTGGTAGAAGGGTGACAATACCTCAGTGTGGGGTTTCTCTTCCTATAGAGAGTGTCTGGTAGAAGGGTGACAAGACCTCAGTGTTGGGTTCCTCTTCCTGTAGAGGGTGTCTGGTAGAAGGGTGACAAGACCTCAGTGTTGGGTTCCTCTTCCTGTAGAGGGTGTCTGGTAGAAGGGTGACAATACCTCAGTGTTGGGTTTCTCTTCCTGTAGAGGGTGTCTGGTAGAAGGGTGACAATACCTCAATGTTGGGTTCCTCTTCCTGTAGAGGGTATCTGGTAGAAGGGTGACAATACCTCAGTGTTGGGTTCCTCTTCCTGTAGAGGGTGTCTGGTAGAAGGGTGACAAGACCTCAGTGTTGGGTTCCTCTTCCTGTAGAGGGTGACGGGTGGCTGGTAGAAGGGTGACTATACCTCCAGTGTTGGGTTCCTCTTCCTGTAAAGAGTCTCGGGTGTCTGGTAGAAGGGTGACAAGACCTCAGTGTTGGGTTCCTCTTCCTGTAGAGGGTGTCTGGTAGAAGGGTGACAACACCTCAATGTTGGGTTTCTCTTTCTGTAGAGGGTGTCTGGTAGAAGGGTGACAAGACCTCAGTGTTGGGTTCCTCTTCCTGTAGAGGGTGTCTGGTAGAAGGGTGACAAGACCTCAGTGTTGGGTTCCTCTTCCTGTAGACGGTGTCTGGTAGAAGGGTGACAAGACCTCAGTGTTGGGTTCCTCTTCCTGTAGAAGGTGTCTGGTAGAAGGGTGACAAGACCTCAGTGTTGGGTTCCTCTTCCTGTAGAGGGTGACGGGTGGCTGGTAGAAGGGTGACTATACCTCCAGTGTTGGGTTCCTCTTCCTGTAGAGGGTGTCTGGTAGAAGGGTGACAAGACCTCAATGTTGGGTTCCTCTTCCTGTAGAGGGTGTCTGGTAGAAGGGTGACAAGACCTCAGTGTTGGGTTCCTCTTCCTGTAGAGGGTGACGGGTGGCTGGTAGAAGGGTGACTATACCTCCAGTGTTGGGTTCCTCTTCCTGTAAAGAGTCTCGGGTGTCTGGTAGAAGGGTGACAAGACCTCAGTGTTGGGTTCCTCTTCCTGTAGAGGGTGTCTGATAGAAGGGTGACAAGACCTCAGTGTTGGGTTCCTCTTCCTGTAGAGGGTGTCTGGTAGAAGGGTGACAACACCTCAATGTTGGGTTTCTCTTTCTGTAGAGGGTGTCTGGTAGAAGGGTGACAAGACCTCAGTGTTGGGTTCCTCTTCCTGTAGAGGGTGACGGGTGGCTGGTAGAAGGGTGACTATACCTCCAGTGTTGGGTTCCTCTTCCTGTAGAGGGTGACGGGTGGCTGGTAGAAGGGTGACTATACCTCCAGTGTTGGGTTCCTCTTCCTGTAGAGGGTGTCTGGTAGAAGGGTGACAAGACCTCAGTGTTGGGTTCCTCTTCCTGTAGAGGGTGTCTGGTAGAAGGGTGACAATACCTCAGTGTTGGGTTCCTCTTCCTGTAGAGGGTGTCTGGTAGAAGGGTGACAATACCTCAGTGTTGGGTTCCTCTTCCTGTAGAGGGTGTCTTGTAGAAGGGTGACAACACCTCAATGTTGGGTCCATTTTCCTGTGGAGGGTGTTGGGTGGCTGGTTGGTCTACATTCAGGATTGGTGACTTCATTGATGTTGTTCAGCTGTTATTCTCTATCCAGGTTTTGGGGTCAGATTACACCCGGGGACTCCTCTGCCATGACAATCCACTGAGTGTGATTGGCAGCCATGGATCGCTATGCTGAGGTGAAGCTTCTTCTCAAGCGCTGGGAGGGAGACTTTCTGAGGGAACATGAAAGACGACCTACCAAGGTGAGGATGGTGACCTCCGCTCTCCCTTTTTTCTCAACATTTGATTAGTATGATTCTCTAATAATGAAGCCTACATTGTGGGGTACATGGGCATAGATGGAGGGCACATGTTGGGTACAGGTGGTCTTGGTAGATGGGTATAGAACATTCTATATGACTGTGTGCTCCTTCTCATCTCTTGGACAGGCAGACATCGAGAACGCACCGGAGGAAACGCAGAGTAAGTGAGAGGTCGAATGTCATAACTGTCCTCCATGTTTCTCCACCCTGACCTCTCATTTAACCACTTCAATACCGGCGGCCGTCATATGACGTCCTTGACTTTGTGAGGGGATATCTGAATGATGGGTGCAGCTACAGGCATCATTCAGATATCATTATTTACAGGCGGTGATTCTGTGCACCATAAGAACGATCATAGCGGCAGTTCCCCTGCTTGATCGTTCTTATAGGCGATGGGAGGGGACGTCCCTCCTGACGCCATCCGGTGCTTCTCCGGGCTCTCCTGTGTCATCCGGGGCCCGGAGAAAGATTCGGACTCCCCGGATGACGACAATAGAGATTTCCGGTGACCACATGGTCACCAGTCATCTCTATGACCGTTGAAGGACCGTGCGCGTCGTTATGACGTCACGCCCCGACTCCGCATGTAAACAAAGCTGTGATCACGGCTGTCAGTATGAGATCGGTGAATTTTTTTTTTTTTTCGATCTCATGCTTTACAGCCTGGAGGAGAGATGTGGGGTCCTATTGACCTTTCCATAAAGAGGACCTGTCATAATAGATTCCTATTACAAGGGATGTTTACATTCCTTGTAATAGGAATAAAAGTGATCAAAAAAAATTAAATGTAAAAAATGAAATTGAAATGCCCCTGTCCCCGGTAGCTCACACTCAGACGCGAACACACACGTAAGTCCCGCCCACATATGTAAACGCTGTTCAAACCACACATGTGAGGTATCACCGCGTGCGTTAGAGCGAGAACAACAATTCTAGCACTAGACCTCCTCTGTAATTCTAAACTGGTAACCTGTGAAAATTTTTAAAGCATCGCCTATGGAGATTTTTAAGTACCGAAGTTTGGCACCATTCCATGAGTGCGCGCAATTTTAAAGCGTGACATGTTAGGTATCTATTTACTCGGCGTAACATCATCTTTCACATTATACAAAAAAATTGGGCTAACTTTACTGTTTTGTTATTTTTTAATTCATGAAACTTTTTTTTTTCCACCATTTTATTCCCTAGGTTGTCTGCTAAAAAACATATATAATATTTGGGGGTTCTGAGTAATTTTCTAGCAAAAAAATTATGATTTTTACATGTAGGAGAGAAGTGTCAGAATAGGCCCGGTATGGAAGTGGTTAATGTTTTCATTGTCCTCCATGTTTCTTCACCCTGACCTCTCATTTAATGTTCTCATTGTCCTCCATGTTTCTCCACCCTGACCTCATTTTAATGTTCTCATTGTCCTCCATGTTTCTCCACCCTGACCTCTCATTTAATGTTCTCATTGTCCTCCATGTTTCTCCACCCTGACCTCTCATTTAATGTTCTCATTGTCCTCCATGTTTCTTCACCCTGACCTCTCATTTAATGTTCTCATTGTCCTCCATGTTTCTCCACCCTGACCTCTCATTTAATGTTCTCATTGTCCTCCATGTTTCTTCACCCTGACCTCTCATTTAATGTTCTCATTGTCCTCCATGTTTCTCCACCCTGACCTCTCATTTAATGTTCTCATTGTCCTCCATGTTTCTCCACCCTGACCTCTCATTTAATGTTTTCATTGTCCTCCATGTTTCTTCACCCTGACCTCTCATTTAATGTTCTCATTGTCCTCCATGTTTCTCCACCCTGACCTCATTTTAATGTTCTCATTGTCCTCCATGTTTCTCCACCCTGACCTCTCATTTAATGTTCTCATTGTCCTCCATGTTTCTCCACCCTGACCTCTCATTTAATGTTCTCATTGTCCTCCATGTTTCTTCACCCTGACCTCTCATTTAATGTTCTCATTGTCCTCCATGTTTCTCCACCCTGACCTCTCATTTAATGTTCTCATTGTCCTCCATGTTTCTTCACCCTGACCTCTCATTTAATGTTCTCATTGTCCTCCATGTTTCTTCACCCTGACCTCTCATTTAATGTTCTCATTGTCCTCCATGTTTCTCCACCCTGACCTCATTTTAATGTTCTCATTGTCCTCCATGTTTCTCCACCCTGACCTCTCATTTAATGTTCTCATTGTCCTCCATGTTTCTCCACCCTGACCTCTCATTTAATGTTCTCATTGTCCTCCATGTTTCTTCACCCTGACCTCTCATTTAATGTTCTCATTGTCCTCCATGTTTCTCCACCCTGACCTCTCATTTAATGTTCTCATTGTCCTCCATGTTTCTTCACCCTGACCTCTCATTTAATGTTCTCATTGTCCTCCATGTTTCTTCACCCTGACCTCTCATTTAATGTTCTCATTGTCCTCCATGTTTCTCCACCCTGACCTCTCATTTAATGTTCTCATTGTCCTCCATGTTTCTTCACCCTGACCTCTCATTTAATGTTCTCATTGTCCTCCATGTTTCTCCACCCTGACCTCATTTTAATGTTCTCATTGTCCTCCATGTTTCTCCACCCTAATATGTTTTTCACCATGACCTCGTTGTCCTCCTCCATTTTTCTCCACCCTGACGTCATTGTCCTCCATGTTTCTTCACCCTGACCTCTTCTCTCCTTCAGACCTGTACAGGGAGTATCGGGCCCTGAAACAGAAGCAGCAGGCCAATGAATCTGTGCCATGTGTGCAGGATGAAGCCACAGACCAGGCTCCAGAGAGGGAGGTGAGTCCAGGCTGTAGGTGAGGCAGGAGGTGGTGCCAGCCTGGGTAATGCCCAGTGGGGGAGGGTTAATTCACGCCCAATTTAATGCCCCAGGCTAAGATTTCTTGGATTCCCTTCCAGAAAAACGTTTATATCTTGTCCCCTGTGAAGTGAGGTCTTACTCTTATCTCTGAGAGTACCAACGCTGGGATTTATAAAGTGATAAGACTTAGCTGGAGGTTCACCTCTGGACACGGCCCCCCTTGAGACCTTCAGATGGTTATGGTGTGTTCACCAATCCCAGCACAAAAAGAAAATGGCAGCCACTCAGACCCTTTATGACTAGCTGCCCATTCCTTAATATTCCCTTTTGTCATGGCAAAGACAGTTTAATACGGGTAGGTACCACCATCTCTCTTCAAATCTTACTGCAAAGACACATTTGGGGGTTCATTTCTTAGGTACTTGTATTGGCTCCCTCATACAGAGGAGAGATAATATGCCTGGTACCAGTTAGGGTCTTCTGTCCTGTACCGGGGTGACTGTCCTCAATGTTTGCTGTAGAAGCCCCAGTGTTGGTACTCTCATAAATTGTACTAGAAGAGGAAATACACGGTTCTTCCCAGAAATACAATTGTGTGTTTTACTGGTCAGCAGGAACCCGACTCCTGGGGGAGCCACCTGAACCGGGCCGCCAGTCTGACTCCGAAGATGACTTCATCAGAGCGCGCCTCCCTCAAAGCGTCTGCGCAGTACTATGGAATGAAACTGAAATCCAACCTGGGAGGAGCTGGGAAGGTCAGCTGTCCTTCAGATCTGTCTGTGACTCCTCTCCCCATATGTACGGTCTGTCTGCCGTCCCTCGTGGGCAGGACTATCTTCCTCTTTTCACCCTAGGTGGGGCTGTCTGCCATCTGTCTACTCACTCCTTCATGGGCGGGGCCATCTCTCCCTTCTTGGACTGGCCATATCTACAGAAATATAGGACCCTGAAAATCTGAGTAATTGCCATGAATTTTTTTTTTTTTTTACCCCAATGATTAATATAAAAGTCCCCATATGCCTTTTTATTTAAGCCTGACCCCCACTGAGAGGAGTTTTGGGGGTCACCACTGCACTGACTTCACTATTGCCTGAATTGCAGGTCGGGTATTAGAGAGGAGGGGTTTGTTGGGTATTGGAGCGGAGGGGGGTGTCGGGTATTGGAGCGGAGGGGGGTGTCGGGTATTGGAGCGGAGGGGGGTGTCGGGTATTGGAGCGGAGGGGGGTGTCGGGTATTGGAGCGGAGGGGGGTGTCGGGTATTGGAGCGGAGGGGGGTGTCGGGTATTGGAGCGGAGGGGGGTGTCGGGTATTGGAGCGGAGGGGGGTGTCGGGTATTGGAGCGGAGGGGGGTGTCGGGTATTGGAGCGGAGGGGGGTGTCGGGTATTGGAGCGGAGGGGTTTGTCGGGTATTGGAGCGGAGGGGGGTGTCTGGTATTGGAGAGGAGGGGTTTGTCGGTTATTGGAGAGGAGGGGTTTGTCGGTTATTGGAGAGGAGGGGTTTGTCGGGTATTGGAGCGGAGGGGGGTGTCGGGTATTGGAGCGGAGGGGGGTGTCGGGTATTGGAGCGGAGGGGGGTGTCGGGTATTGGAGCGGAGGGGGGTGTCGGGTATTGGAGCGGAGGGGGGTGTCGGGTATTGGAGCGGAGGGGGGTGTCGGGTATTGGAGCGGAGGGGGGTGTCGGGTATTGGAGCGGAGGGGGGTGTCGGGTATTGGAGCGGAGGGGGGTGTCGGGTATTGGAGCGGAGGGGGGTGTCGGGTATTGGAGCGGAGGGGGGTGTCGGGTATTGGAGCGGGGGGGCGTGTCGGGTATTGGAGGGGCGTGTCGGGTAGCTGAGGGGCGTAGCGGGTATTGGAGGGGCGTGGCGGGTGTTAGAGCAGAGGGGTGTGTTGGGTATTGGAGGGGCGTGTCGGGTATTGGACCGGGGGTGTGTGTTGGGTATTGGAGTGGAGGGGCGTGTTGGGTATTGGAGGGGCGTGTTGGGTATTGGAGGGGCGTGTTGGGTATTGGAGGGGCGTGTTGGGTATTGGAGGGGCGTGTTGGGTATTGGAGGGGCGTGTTGGGTATTGGAGGGGCGTGTTGGGTATTGGAGGGGCGTGTTGGGTGTTAGAGCAGAGGGGTGTGTTGCATATTGGAGGGACGTGTTGGGTATTGGAGCGGTGGGGCGTGTCAGGTATTGGAGGGCCGTGTCGGGTTTTGGAGGGCCGTGTCGGGTTTTGGAGGGCCGTGTCGGGTTTTGGAGGGCCGTGTCGGGTTTTGGAGGGCCGTGTCGGGTTTTGGAGGGCCGTGTCGGGTTTTGGAGGGCCGTGTCGGGTTTTGGAGGGCCGTGTCGGGTTTTGGAGGGCCGTGTCGGGTTTTGGAGGGCCGTGTCGGGTTTTGGAGCGGAGGGGTGTGTCGGGTTTTGGAGGGGCGTGTCGGGTTTTGGAGCGGAGGGGCGTGTCGGTTAATGTTACAGTCAGCTTTCCTGGGATCATCGTCCTGCTGACAGTAGTAATGAGGGGTCTCCTGTAGATCCGTTGTATATGTAGTGTTATGTCCCTGTTGGTGGGAATTGTTGGGTGTTTTGCTGACCTTTCCATATATTATGGTGAAGAGTTCTTCCAGGTCATGTTTTGTAAAGGGGTTCCAGTGTGTCTCTAATACGGGGAGTGATGTGGCATTACATGAGGATGACGCTTGATATCGATTATTACATAACTGGCTTTGACCACTTTCCATTATTTCTTCCCCAGAACCGTCCTTGGTCCTTGAAGAAGCCGCTTAATCCTCGCTCTGCTAATGCAGAGAAGAAGACAGGGCCATCACCCACCTGTGACCCACCTGAGCCATCGCTCACCTGCATCCTATCTGAAGCCTCCACTGACCCTACTTCTGACCATCCTCCAGATCCCACTGAGGATTTGCCTCTTCTTACACTGGGCCTGAGAGCCCACAAGGTTAATTCAATTCCTTCCAGTCATAATGATGTTGGGAAGAAGCTTCACCAGCTCCAGTCTAAAGTTGGGCAGCGCCTGTCCTCACTGGACCAGGACTGGTTGCAGAGATGTGAGCTCCGAAAGGCGGGAGCAGAACAGGGAGCTAAACCCAGTGAGGCGGTAGCAGGACAAGCAGATAAACCAATTATGGAAGAGAGGGGAGGAAGAAAGGCTGGGATGGGGCTGATGGACTTCCAGCGGTCTTCTCTAGATGGACATTCTGCTCATTCCGGGGGGTGTCAGGGTGAGGTGAGACATGGTGTGAAGTCAATAGATGATACAAAGACAAAGGTGAGTGTCATGTCTACAGAGGATATTCCACACATGACCACCAATGCTGCAGAGAAGATAAGTGAACCGCTAACAACCAGATGGCCAAACCGTCACCTGAAGGAGGTGGAGACAAACCCTGAGGAACAAAGAAAGCCGATCCTAGAGAGGAAGAAAGAAATCCTCCATCAACCACCCGGACCGAACGATGGCCCGAGCCTGGAAGCTGCATCATCAGCCAGTAATCCATCCTCTGTACAGGGACAATATAAAGAGCTGGCAGAATGCACAGAGGACAGTAAGGGGGGAGATCTGACCCCACAGGATGGAAAAGTCTCACGACGGAAAAGGCGAAGGGATGCAACCAACAATCCAGATCCTGAGGAGGTCCGCTCACAGAAGAGACAACGCAAAACAAAGCTGACCGCAGAGGAGAAGAGTCCCAAACGACGCAAGAAAAAGTCTACCATAGGTGAAGACTCCGAGGATCCGCCCAGAACTGACCTCTCCAGCCAAATGACAGAGAACCTCCTGGGGGAAATGATGGAAGAAGAAGACAAGCCGAGAGCAGCTGTACATACTCCGCGAAGTGGCAGGTATGAGCTAAGAGCACTGGGGTGTGTCCTGGAGAGGGTGGGTGGGGCTTGTATTAAGGGGCAGGGCTGAGCCCCAGGAGGTGCTGTTCTGGCTAATGATGGGAATAACAATAAATTCTGGTGCTGGCCTTATCTTTGTAAATCTGCTCCCCTTATCGGGGGGATTTGTCTGAAGCGTTAGTCCAGTATAGGAGATGAATTGTTTTTGAGATCGGTCAATTTGGAGGCACACATTGATCATTGACACTCAGTGGAGATATTTACTAAAACCGGAGAGTGCAAAATCTGGTGCAGCTCTGCATAGTAACCAATCAGCTTCCAGGTTTTATTGTCAATGCTTCATTGTAGAAGCTGAAGTGAGAAGCTGATTGGCTGCCATGAACAGCTGCACCAGATTCTGAGTGCTCCAGTTTTAGTAAATCTCCCCCTGTCTTCCTCGGTATACCCTGCATCATATGCCAATATACCAATCATTGGTCCATATGACGAGGCTTAGAATTTGTATTGAGGACTTCCTGGGGGGCAGAAGGTGCCTTCCATTGGCCAGTACTAGGTGAACCAGAAGGAGGCTCCAGGAGATGTTCTGATTGGATGTAGTAGTCAGAGGGAGACGTGTTGACCATGGTACATTGCAGTAACTGGGATGAATGACAGTAGATTGGGCCATTTTTCTGGGATGAGTGGAGGAGGGTAACGTATGTCTCATCTTAGCATAGCAGAGCTGGTGATGAATGATCTGTGACTTTATACCTTGTTTTTTCTAACAGAGAACCACCGAGGAGAACGGAGAACTTTGTCCGCATTAATCTGAAGAAGAAATCCCATGTAAAAAGTTTTGTGTTGAATGGCAACAGACTGAGAAAACAGGTAATGTCTTGTATTGGTATTGGGGCTGTCAGGCCAGCTTCCTCCTTGTCTGGTTTAGAATGGGATTGTGAATGGGCCAACATTTTCCCTAGATATGGGACTGTGGCTGGGTTGATGTCCTCCATTTTCTGGCTTTGTATGGGACTATGGCTGGGCCAGTGCCTTCCTTGGTGTGGGACTGTGGCTGGGCCAGCTTGCTCCTTGGTGTGGTATTGATGGGTCAGTTTCCTTCTTGTCTGGTTTAGTACGAGTCTGTCAGGCCAGCCTCCCTATTGTCGGACCTAGTGTGGGACTCTGGCTGGGCCAGCATTCTCCTTGGTGTGGGATTCTGGCTGGGCCAGCATTCTCCTTGGTGTAGGACTCTGGCTGGGCCAGCATTCTCCTTGGTGTGGGACTGTGGCTGGGCCAGCATTCTCCTTGGTGTGGGACTGTGGCTGGGCCGGCATTCTCCTTGGTGTGGGACTCTGGCTGGGCCGGCATTCTCCTTGGTGTGGGACTCTCGCTGGGCCGGCATTCTCCTTGGTGTGGGACTCTGGCTGGGCCAGCATTCTCCTTGGTGTGGGACTCTGGCTGGGCCAGCATTCTCCTTGGTGTAGGACTCTGGCTGGGCCGGCGTTCTCCTTGGTGTGGGACTGTGGCTGGGCCAGCATTCTCCTTGGTGTGGGATTCTGGCTGGGCCAGCATTCTCCTTGGTGTGGGACTCTGGCTGGGCCGGCATTCTCCTTGGTGTGGGGCTCTGGCTGGGCCAGCATTCTCCTTGGTGTGGGGCTCTGGCTGGGCCAGCATTCTCCTTGGTGTGGGATTCTGGCTGGGCCGGCGTTCTCCTTGGTGTGGGACTGTGGCTGGGCCAGCATTCTCCTTGGTGTGGGATTCTGGCTGGGCCAGCATTCTCCTTGGTGTGGGACTCTGGCTGGGCCGGCATTCTCCTTGGTGTGGGGCTCTGGCTGGGCCGGCATTCTCCTTGGTGTGGGGCTCTGGCTGGGCCGGCATTCTCCTTGGTGTGGGGCTCTGGCTGGGCCGGCATTCTCCTTGGTGTGGGACTCTGGCTGGGCCGGCATTCTCCTTGGTGTGGGACTCTGGCTGGGCCGGCATTCTCCTTGGTGTGGGGCTCTGGCTGGGCCGGCATTCTCCTTGGTGTGGGACTCTGGCTGGGCCGGCATTCTCCTTGGTGTGGGGCTCTGGCTGGGCCAGCATTCTCCTTGGTGTGGGGCTCTGGCTGGGCCGGCATTCTCCTTGGTGTGGGGCTCTGGCTGGGCCGGCATTCTCCTTGGTGTGGGACTCTGGCTGGGCCGGCATTCTCCTTGGTGTGGGACTCTGGCTGGGCCGGCATTCTCCTTGGTGTGGGGCTCTGGCTGGGCCGGCATTCTCCTTGGTGTGGGACTTTGGCTGGGCCAGCATTCTCCTTGGTGTGGGACTTTGGCTGGGCCAGCATTCCCCTTGTCTGGGTTGCTCTGGGGCTTTAGCTGGGTTGATGTCTGTGACAGACCTAGCCAGGACAGGGGCTTTTGGAGAGAACTGGGAAACCTTTGTTTCAGCCCCCCGTGTCCCACTTATGTGTAGGTTACTCTGTGTCTATTGAGGGCTGAAGTAAATGGTACAATATATATTGTACCTATGTATTAACTTGTCTATTCCCCTAGTTAGCTAGTCTATTAAAACTGATCACATGTTACTGATGATATCACTATAATCCGAGGTTAGCTATGAAATCAAGCACACGGCTTATTAAAACATATTTATTTCCTAAGAAGATAGGAAACGCTAACATGGAAGTATTAAAAAATATTACAAACATATACCAACAAAACACATCACATCAGAATATCAAAGATACTTATCACAAGGCTCTCCGCAAGACTTGTTTCTACCAGCTGAGCTCAGATGACCAAGAGAGGGTCATAGCCATGGGGCTTAGGCAGAGGGTCATAGCCATGGGGCTTAGGCAGAGGGTCATAGCCATGGGGCTTAGGCAGAGGGTCATAGCCATGGGGCTTAGGCAGAGGGTCATAGCCATGGGGCTTAGGCAGAGGGTCATAGCCATGGGGCTTAGGCAGAGGGTCATAGCCATGGGGCTTAGGCAGAGGGTCATAGCCATGGGGCTTAGGCAGAGGGTCATAGCCATGGGGCTTAGGCCCAAGCCAGGATCCACAGGAACAGAGGAACTATTTCTCTTTTATGTGCCCTTTTTACTCAAATATTCACCCCCATTTGCCTCCTATCCAATAGATATTGCCAAGAGGTAGTCCTTGTAATATATAATGTTGTCCATGTATCATCTCTATGAGCCCTGGGCCGTCTTAGCTAGCCCTTATTCTCTTTGAAGCCTGTAATCACACATATCACACCAGGTGGGCTTGAGCCAAGCCCTTGATGAGCCAAGCCCTTGATGCTTGAGCCAAAGCTTTGATGTGTAACTGGGTACATTCCAACTTGGGGCCATCCATCCGTATCAACCAGGGAATGAAGTACCAGAAATATGATATTAAACCATAATGACTTCCAACAGGGGCACAGGGAGACCAAGCAAATGGGACAGTGTATATTTCCCAGAAGATATTGTGGATAAATATTAAAGACTATTTCTGGTTTATTTTATTCTGAACTATACATGTTAATTTAAAGAGTTAACTGGTGGGCTTCTGCTATTGTGTAAAGGTGTCCTGTGTTTATATTTAGGATAATGTGTATTGTGTCTTCTGAGCTAGAAGACGACAAGGCTGACCTGAGAGGTCAAACCTCGGAGTCACCTAGGCTGGTTAAATGATTACCGTATTTATCGGCGTATAACACGCACTTTTTTCCCCTTAAAATCAGGGGAAAATCGTGGGTGCGTGTTATACGCCGATCCCTGCTAATTGTGATCTATCGGAGCGATCGCCGCGATTGCAGCCGACCTTCACATAGCGTGTAGTTTTAAATATGGCGCCGCGGAGTTCGGAGGGACTCGGTGGAGCTGAACGAGCGACGCCGAGATACACATAGTCGAGTGTACTCGGCTCTTTCCGGCGCCGCTCACAGTCACGCCCAGTCCCGCCATTGGACCTGTGTTATGACCATCATAGGGCGGGACTGTGAGCGGCGCCGGAAAGAGCCGAGTACACTCAGCTATGTGTATCCCGGCGTCGCTCGTTCAGCTCCGCCGAGTCCCTCCGAACTCCGCGGCGCCATATTTAAAACTACATGCTATGTGTATGTTGGCGGCGATCTTTCAAGCGATCTGTCCAAGCATGTAATGGACACTGGGGGGCAAGGCTGCACTGAGCACTGGGGGGCAAGGCTGCACTGAGCACTGGGGGGGCAAGGCTGCACTGAGCACTGGGGGGCAAGGCTACAATGAGCACTGGGGGGCAAGGCTGCACTGACAAGGCTGCACTGACAATTCTGCACTGGGGCAAAGCTGCACTGACAAGGCTGCACTGACACTGACAAGGCTGCAGATGGACACGATAAGGCTGCATTGATGGGCATTTTAATGTAAGTTTTTTTTTTTCCTTAAAATTCCCTCCTAAACTTGGGGTGCATGTTATACGCCGGCGCGTGTTATACGCCGATAAATACGGTAGTTAATTAGCTCATGTTAATTTATGTTTCTGGTTACAGTTTGTATTGTTAGGGTAATATGATCAGGAGGGGGACCTCCTCAATTGTATAATAGACTGTATTCTTATTCTATTTCTGGTGTTGCCTAGTTCTTGGGGTAACTGAGCCAGATCCACTGGTCTCGTGTTCCAGAGCCTAGGACATGATATACTGATGAAAGCACTGAAGCGGAGTGAGGAACGTTCCGTTACAATGTCCTCCTTGTCTGGCTTTGTATGGGACGATGACTGGGGCAGTGCCTTCCTTGGTATGGAGCTGTGGCTTGGCCAGTGTCCTCCTTGTCTCTACATTTTATATCTCCTTGTTTTCCAGATGTGGAAGCAGAAGTTTCACAAGAAGGGAGAGCAGTTTGGTGGAGGAGGAAAACATTTTAACCACAGTGAGGATACTTGCTTCCATTGTGGCAGGATGGGCCATTGGGCGTCGCAGTGTCCCGGAAAAGGTATATTGGTATAACATATTATAATGGCAGTCGGGTGACACCAGCAGGCTTCGTTAATACGTTGTGACGGTTGCTAGCGGTTACAGCACTTTTCCTAGGGTTAGAACAGTCCCATAGACACACATGGAAATGTTTCTTCAAAAATAAATAAACTTCTTGCTTTCATTAAAATATCAGAAAATGAAATCCAGACAAGAACACGGTAAAAGGGAGTCTTCACCCAAGATGAACAATCGTGGTTTTGTTAGACTCTAATGGTTTATTATATGTCTCAGGCGCTCTGTGGTTGGGTTCTCATGTCTTTGCTGCTGCCACGGCCATTACGAGGAGTCTCCTTCTCCCTGCTGAAGTTTTATTTGTTAAAGTGATTGTAAACCCTCGTGTGGTATTCATTTTAAATTAGACCGGTCACTGCCAGAAGTTTTTTTACCTTATTGCATAGGATGCATTAAGGTGGAAAAACACGAATGTTTTCAACCCCTTTAAGGAGAATGTAACCAAGCATGGGAACACCCCAAAGGTGGGCGGGGAACAACCCTAGGTAGGTGGGAACACCCCCAAGTTGGGTGGCAATACCCCATGGTGGGCAGACCACCCTACATGCTATGGTGCACAGTAGATGGGATAGAAACGTTGGCTTGGAGACCTCATCACTGAGAGGTACAAGGTGTTAGTACATTACTCAGCCTGCCATGAATTGTGAATGGGTTTTCAGATGTCTATAGTGAAGAGTAACACTCATTGAGTATTGTGTCTTCTTCTCTCCTTCCAGTACTTCCTGTCACAAAGACTGAGGAGGCCGAGCCTGAGGAGGAGGAGGAGGTGGTGCCACCATCATTGGAGGATGTGGCCAGGATGACCAACACTCAGATGGCGACCATAACGGGTGAGGGGCACATAATGGAATTCATTCAGGGCAACCCAATCTTACCTGCAGAACTTTCCCCTCCTTCCTGTTTTCTGAAATGTTTAAATCTTCCAAATCCTGACAAGGGGATTCCAATTCTGAAATGTTTATCTCTATCCTGTGTATTGTGTGTATGTAATCGCAAAGCCCATCCATTGTGCTTTAATTACACCCCTCCATAATGATACAGCCCTCCAGATGGTATGTCCCATCTGGGGGAACTCATTCTATCCAGTTTTGGCTTCCACATGGGACATAAACTCGCACCAGGGAGAATTTGGATTTGTGCAATAAGGCAGTGTCATCCCATAACAACCAATCGGATTTTATGTACAAATAAGAGATGAGTTGTGATTGGTCGGTATGGGCTGCTATGCTTTGCTGTTTTTTCCTAATATATAAATACCAAAAGGACACGGCTCAGCAATCTAACGTTCTGCTAATCATGGTATACATAGGAGTGCTGCAGACACCCACTGACATGGTTTGTTGTGTTTGTTTTCAGAAATCTGTGAAGATCACCAAAATGTGACCCATGAAGTGGTCAGACCAGTATATGAACCAGCCACACGCCCTCCCGCCATGATGCCTCTTTATGAGCTGGAACCATCGGGGGCAGTCCGAGGTATGAATGTCTCTCTGAGTGAGGGCCCAATATCCACGGGGTATGACTTTCTTTCTGGGTGAGGGCCCAATATCCACGGGGATATGACTTTCTTTCTGGGTGAGGGTCCATTCTCTACGGGGGTATGACTTTTTATCTCTGGGTGAGGGTCCATTCTCCACAGGGGTATGACTTTCTCTCTGGGTGAGGGCCGTTATCCACGGGTTATGACTTTATGGGTGAGGGTCCGTTCTCCACGGGGGTATGACTTTTTATCTCTGGGTGAGGGCTCGTTATTCACAGGGGTATGACTTTCTCTGTGGGTGAGGGCCCATTATCCACGGGGTATGACTTTCTCTCTGGGTGAGGGCCCATTATCCACGGGGTATGACTTTCTCTCTGGGTGAGGGCCCATTATCCACGGGGTATGACTTTCTCTCTGGGTGAGGGCCCATTATCCACGAGGGTATGACTTTCTTTCTGGGTGGGGGTATGACTTTCTCTCTGGGTGAGGGCCCGTTATCCACGGGGTATGACTTTCTCTCTGGGTGAGGGCCCATTATCCACAAGGGTATGACTTTCTTTCTGGGTGGGGGTATGACTTTCTCTCTGGGTGAGGGCCCGTTATCCACGGGGTATGACTTTCTCTCTGGGTGAGGGCCCGTTATCCACGGGGTATGACTTTCTCTCTGGGTGGAGGTATGACTTTCTCTCTGGGTGAGGACCCATTATCCACGGGGTATGACTTTCTCTCTGGGTGAGGGCCCATTATCCACAGGGGTATGACTTTCTCTCTGGGTGAGGGCACATTATCCACGGGGGTATGACTTTCTCTCTGGGTGAGGGCCCATTATCCACGGGGGTATGACTTTCTCTCTGGGTGGAGGTATGACTTTCTCTCTGGGTGAGGGCCCATTATCCACGGGGGTATGACTTTCTCTCTGGGTGGAGGTATGACTTTCTCTCTGGGTGAGGGCCCGTTATCCACGGGGTATGACTTTCTCTCTGGGTGGAGGTATGACTTTCTCTCTGGGTGAGGACCCATTATCCACGGGGTATGACTTTCTCTCTGGGTGAGGGCCCATTATCCACAGGGGTATGACTTTCTCTCTGGGTGAGGGCACATTATCCACGGGGGTATGACTTTCTCTCTGGGTGAGGGCCCATTATCCACGGGGGTATGACTTTCTCTCTGGGTGAGGGCCCATTATCCACGGGGGTATGACTTTCTCTCTGGGTGGAGGTATGACTTTTCTCTCTGGGTGAGGGCACATTATCCACGGGGGTATGACTTTCTCTCTGGGTGAGGGCCCATTATCCACAGGGGTATGACTTTCTCTCTGGGTGAGGGCCCATTATCCACGGGGGTATGACTTTCTCTCTTTGTGAGGGCACATTATCCACGGGGGTATGACTTTCTCTCTGGGTGAGGGCCCATTATCCACGGGGGTATGACTTTCTCTCTGGGTGGGGGTCCGTTATCCACGGGTTATGACTTTCTGGGTGAGGGCCCATTATCCACGGGGGTATGACTTTCTCTCTGGGTGGGGGTATGACTTTCTCTCTTAGTGGGGGTATGACTTTCTCTCTGGGTGAGGGCCCGTTAACCACGGGGGTATGACTTTCTCTCTGGGTGGGGGTATGACTTTCTCTCTGGGTGAGGGCCCATTATCCACGGGGGTATGACTTTCTCTCTGGGTGGGGGTATGACTTTATATATCCTCCAATCCCCTTATAGCTTTGCTGTCCTTCCCTGGACTCTCCTCAGTTCCAGCACATCCATCCTGAGGACTGGTGACCAGAACTGGACAGAATACTCCAGATGTGTCCAGACCAGAGTCTTGTAAAGCGATAGAAATATACAGAGCTCTGTATAAATGAGGACACCCCAATATACAGAGCTCTGTATAAATGAGGACACCCCAATATACAGAGCTCTGTATAAATGAGGACACCCCAATATACAGAGCTCTGTATAAATGAGGACACCCCAATATACAGAGCTCTGTATAAATGAGGACACCCCAATATACAGAGCTCTGTATAAATGAGGACACCCCAATATACAGCGCTGTACATAAATGAGGACACCCCAATATACAGCGCTCAGTATAAATGAGGACACCCCAATATACAGCGCTCAGTATAAATGAGGACACCCCAATATACAGAGCTCAGTATAAATGAGGACACCCCAATATACAGAGCTCAGTATAAATGAGAACACCTCAGTATACAGAGCTCAGTATAAATGAGGACACCCCAATATACGGCGCTCAGTATAAATGAGGACACCCCAATATACAGAGCTCTGTATAAATGAGGACACCCCAATATACAGCGCTGTACATAAATGAGGACACCCCAATATACAGAGCTCAGTATAAATGAGGACACCCCAATATACAGCGCTCAGTATAAATGAGGACACCCCAATATACAGAGCTCAGTATAAATGAGAACACCTCAGTATACAGAGCTCAGTATAAATGAGGACACCCCAATATACGGCGCTCAGTATAAATGAGGACACCCCAATATACGGCGCTCAGTATAAATGAGGACACCCCAATATACGGCACTCAGTGTAAATGAGGACACCCCAATATACGGCGCTCAGTGTAAATGAGGACACCCCAATATACGGCGCTCAGTGTAAATGAGGACACCCCAATATACGGCGCTCAGTGTAAATGAGGACACCCCAATATACGGCGCTCAGTGTAAATGAGGACACCCCAATATACGGCGCTCAGTGTAAATGAGGACACCCCAATATACGGCGCTCAGTGTAAATGAGGACACCCCAATATACGGCGCTCAGTGTAAATGAGGACACCCCAATATACGGCGCTCAGTGTAAATGAGGACACCCCAATATACGGCGCTCAGTATAAATGAGGACACCCCTATTTACAGCGCTCAGTGTAAATGAGGACACCCCAATATACAGAGCTCAGTATAAATGAGGACACCTCAGTATAAATTAGTATATTGGGGTGTACTCCTTATACTTATCTCCCCCCAGATCCTATTTCCAATCTGGATTTCCCCCAGAAGTTCTCCCCTCGGGGCAAGTACCTGACATAGTTACATAGTAGGTGAGGTTGAAAAAAGACACAAGTCCATCAAGTCCAACCTATGTGTGTGATTATATGTCAGTATTACATTATATATCTCTGTATGTTGTGTGATTATATGTCATATTACATTATATATCCTGTATGTTGTGTGATTATATGTCATATTACATTATATATCCTGTATGTTGTGTGATTATATGTCATATTACATTATATATCTCTGTATGTTGTGTGATTATATGTCATATTACATTATATATCCTGTATGTTGTGTGATTATATGTCATATTACATTATATATCTCTGTATGTTGTGTGATTATATGTCATATTACATTATATATCCTGTATGTTGTGTGATTATATGTCATATTACATTATATATCCTGTATGTTGTGTGATTATATGTCAGTATTACATTGTATATCCCTGTATGTTGCGGTCATTCAGGTGATTATCTAATAGTTTCTTGAAGCTATCAATGCTCCCCGCTGAGACCACCACCTGTGGAAGGGAATTCCACATCCTTGCCGCTCTTACAGTAAAGAACCCTCTACATAGTTTAAGGTTAAACCTCTTTTCTTCTAATTGTAATGAGTGGCCACGAGTCTTATTAAACTCTCTTCTGCGAAAAAGTTTTCTCCCTATTGTGGGGTCACCAGTCCGGTATTTGTATATTGTGGGGTCACCAGTCCGGTATTTGTATATTGTGGGGTCGCCAGTCCGGTATTTGTATATTGTGGGGTCACCAGTCCGGTATTTATATATTGTGGGGTCACCAGTCCGGTATTTGTATATTGTGGGGTCACCAGTCCGGTATTTATATATTGTGGGGTCACCAGTCCGGTATTTATATATTGTGGGGTCACCAGTCCGGTATTTGTATATTGTGGGGTCACCAGTCCGGTATTTATATATTGTGGGGTCACCAGTCCGGTATTTATATATTGTGGGGTCACCAGTCCGGTATTTGTATATTGTGGGGTCACCAGTCCGGTATTTATATATTGTGGGGTCACCAGTCCGGTATTTGTATATTGTGGGGTCACCAGTCCGGTATTTATATATTGAAATCATATCCCCTCTCAAGCGTCTCTTCTCCAGAGAGAATAAGTTGACCTGCTTAGATTTTTCTTGACGAAGTCCAAATACACGACATTCACAGGCCTTCCCTTATCTAGATACACCACATTCACAGGCCTTCCCTTATCTAGATACACCACATTCACAGGCCTTCCCTTATCTAGATACATGACATTCACAGGCCTTCCCTTATCTAGATACACCACATTCACAGGCCTTCCCTTATCTAGATACATGACATTCACAGGCCTTCCCTTATCTAGATACATGACATTCACAGGCCTTCCCTTATCTAGATACATGACATTCACAGGCCTTCCCTTATCTAGATACATGACATTCACAGGCCTTCCCTTATCTAGATACATGACATTCACAGGCCTTCCCTTATCTAGATACACCACATTCACAGGCCTTCCCTTATCTAGATACACGACATTCACAGGCCTTCCCTTATCTAGATACACCACATTCACAGGCCTTCCCTTATCTAGATACATGACATTCACAGGCCTTACCTTATCTAGATACACCACATTCACATGCCTTCCCTTATCTAGATACACCACATTCACAGGCCTTCCCTTATCTAGATACATGACATTCACAGGCCTTCCCTTATCTAGATACACCACAGTCACAGGCCTTCCCTTATCTAGATACATGACATTCACAGGCCTTCCCTTATCTAGATACACCACATTCACAGGCCTTCCCTTATCTAGATAGATGACATTCACAGGCCTTCCCTTATCTAGATACATGACATTCACAGGCCTTCCCTTATCTAGATACATGACATTCACAGGCCTTCCCTTATCTAGATACATGACATTCACAGGCCTTCCCTTATCTAGATACACCACAGTCACAGGCCTTCCCTTATCTAGATACACCACAGTCACAGGCCTTCCCTTATCTAGATACACGACATTCACAGGCCTTCCCTTATCTAGATACACGACATTCACAGGCCTTCCCTTATCTAGATACACCACATTCACAGGCCTTCCCTTATCTAGATACACCACATTCACAGGCCTTCCCTTATCTAGATACACCACGTTCACAGGCCTTCCCTTATCTAGATACACCACGTTCACAGGCCTTCCCTTATCTAGATACACCACGTTCACAGGCCTTCCCTTATCTAGATACACCACGTTCACAGGCCTTCCCTTATCTAGATACACCACGTTCACAGGCCTTCCCTTATCTAGATACACCACGTTCACAGGCCTTGCCTTATCTAGATACACCACGTTCACAGGCCTTGCCTTATCTAGATACACCACGTTCACAGGCCTTCCCTTATCTAGATACACCACGTTCACAGGCCTTCCCTTATCTAGATACACCACGTTCACAGGCCTTCCCTTTATCTAGATACACCACGTTCACAGGCCTTCCCTTATCTAGATACACCACGTTCACAGGCCTTCCCTTATCTAGATGCACCACATTCACAGGCCTTCCCTTATCTAGATGGCGGCTCACTTCCTAATAGAATAACAGATTGGCCTGCCAAGAACGACCCTGCAGGAATCTATGCTGATTACTACTAATGATGCAGCTTTCATCATAAAATTTGTATGTATGTGTGTATATATATATATATATATATATAATTTATAAAAAAAAATCCCTTATCATCCCATCCAACTGGACTGGTCGGTAGTTTCCCGTTTTATATACCTTGGTCCTTTTTTTTATATTTGTACCACGTGGGCTTCTCTCCAATCCAGCCAGTAAACTGTCCATAAAAATGAGGAAGAACGGTCTGGCTATAACCTGGCTAAGTTCTCAGAGGACTCTCAGGTGTAAGCCGTCTGGTCCGGGGGATTTGATTAAAGGGGTTGTAAAGGTTCGTGTTTTTTCACCCTTGTGCATCCTATGCAATTAAGGTGAAAAAACACCTGTCGGTGACCCCTCCCCCGTTTTACTTACCTGAGCCCTCAAACTTGTCCCACGGGGATGCGCCATCTCTCGGCTGGGGGGGGGGTTCTCGGCTGTTGATTAGATAGATTGATAGCAGCGCAGCCATTGGCTCCAGCTGCTGTCAATCAAATCCAATGACGTGGCCACCAGGGGGGGCGGGGCCGAGTCCTGCATTCGGCCTCTATGGACGCTGAGTGTATGACACAGGAGCGCGCCCACAAGGTAACCTCTCTCCCCCGGGAGCTCCTAGGGGGTTATCTAATGCGGGGAGGCAGCGAGAGAGCCGCAGAGGGACCCCAGAAGAGCAGGTTTGGGGCCACTCTGTGCAAAACGAGCTGCAAAGTGGAGGTAGGTATGACATGTTTGTTAGTGGTGTTTTTTTTTTCTTTTTTTTTTTTAAAGGAACCTTTAGTATCACTTTAAGATTTTCAAGTCTTTTTTAGACACCGACTTCTGTTGGCCACAAGGGTATATTCTGTGATCTGTTACTAACAATACAGTCTTGGTTGTTATACTCCTCCTTTTTCCTTTGTAAAAACTCAGAAGAACGCATTTAGCAAAGTTGCCTTCTCCTTGTCACTTGTAACCAACTTCCCCTGGTCATCCCTTATGGGGGCCTATGTGCTCTGACCTTCCCTTCATACTGTTAATATACTTAAACATTTTTGGGGATTTTGTTTTTACTCTCCTCTCCACTGCTCCGCTATGTGTCTCTTGTGGCCTAACTGCGCTCTTACATTTATTATTGCATTCCTTGTAGTGTTGGAATGCTGACAATGACCTCGGCTCTCTATTTTTAAGGGCCATTTTTATATGCATTTTTTTTTTTTTTGCTACAGCTTCACTCCCAGGTTTAACCTTGGCTCTTTTATATTTGTTGCCCATTGGAATGCACTGGCTAATCCCAGTGCTAGGATTGGCATTGCTGTGTACATATAATGTATGTTTTGAGGAAGACCGATTCCGAGATCCTTAATGTAATCCTTTCTGGCTGACAGATACTCCCCCTGAGGTGAATGCTGCACTTGCTGAGTTGGGTTATCACAGTTTTCGTCCGGGGCAGGAAGAGGCCGTCATGAGAATTATGTCCGGTAAGACTGATACCTGCACTGGGGGTTTTGCAGCATTTTCCTGTCCTCGTCTGTCTTGAGGTACCAGCTGCCGATTTATCCGTGGCAGTGTCCTATCAGTTCCATAAAGCTGCCTCCTGTCTTCTCACCAACCATCTCTGCTATTTCAGGTCTGTCCTCCCTGGTAATCCTCTCCACGGGAATGGGGAAATCGCTGTGTTATCAACTACCAGCATATATGTATGCAAAGAGGTCTCCGTGCATCACGTTGGTTATATCACCGCTAGTGTCACTGATGGATGACCAGGTAATGTTTCCACTGAGCATTGTGCTAAAAGGGAATTGTTCCTTCCCAGCTGTGTTGTACACCTTATACATTGTACAGTATGCCAAGGATTTTCCCGCGGTGTATTCTGGATGAGGTGAATAGAGGCGATGGGGTGAATGAAGGCGATGGGGCTCCGGGTCTGGACTGGGTGATTGGAGGCGATGGGGCTCCGGGTCTGGACTGGGTGATTGGAGGCGATGGGGCTCCGGGTCTGGACTGGGTGATTGGAGGCGATGGGGCTCCGGGTCTGGACTGGGTGATTGGAGGCGATGGGGCTCCGGGTCTGGACTGGGTGATTGGAGGCGATGGAGCTCCGGGTCTGGACTGGGTGATTGGAGGCGATGGGGCTCCGGGTCTGGACTGGGTGATTGGAGGCGATGGGGCTCCGGGTCTGGACTGGGTGATTGGAGGCGATGGGGCTCCGGGTCTGGACTGGGTGATTGGAGGCGATGGGGCTCCGGGTCTGGACTGGGTGATTGGAGGCGATGGGGCTCCGGGTCTGGACTGGGTGATTGGAGGCGATGGGGCTCCGGGTCTGGACTGGGTGATTGGAGGCGATGGGGCTCCGGGTCTGGACTGGGTGATTGGAGGCGATGGGGCTCCGGGTCTGGACTGGGTGATTGGAGGCGATGGGGCTCCAGTTTAAGGCACAGTGATTGGGGATGTTGGGGCTCCAGGTCTGGATTAGCGAGTTGCATGCACTGATGATTTTTGCCGTTCTTGGTAATACTGTTCATTCCACCCCTTGTAGGTGTCTGGTCTTCCCTCTAAGCTGAAAGCCGTGTGTATTCACTCCAACATGACAAAAACTCAGCGAGAAGCAGCTGTAGAGAAGGTGAGGTCTCCTCCTGAGTGGAAGGTTCTAGATAAAGTCAACTTTTTCATAATACTGTAATAGAACGGGGGACAGACCTTTTTGGGGTCCTTTTTTACATACAGGAGGTGTATTTTTCTGATAAGGACCCCCTATAGCTTTGCTGTACCATGGTCCTCTTATGTTTCTGGTCAGGTATACAGAACTGATTTCCCTCCTTGTAAATCATTTTGTCTTTTCAGGTAAAACAAGGCAAGGTGCATGTGCTGCTCCTTTCACCGGAGGCTCTGGTTGGTGGAGGTCGATCAGGATCCAGTTGTTTGCCCCCTGCTGACCAGCTCCCCCCAGTGGCCTTTGCATGTATAGATGAAGTTCACTGTGTCTCGGAGTGGTCCCACAACTTCCGGCCATGTTACCTTCGGCTGTGTAAAGTGAGTATGAACGTCTCCTTCTCTGAGATGGAAAGGAGTCCTGGAACTCACCAGTCAGGAGTTCACACACTGTTCCTGCTTTTTTTCTCAGGTTCTTCAGGAACGCCTAGGTGTTCGGTGTCTTCTTGGCCTTACAGCCACAGCCACCCTGAGTACCGCTCAAGATGTAGCCCGTCACCTTGAGGTGTTGGACATCGGCAAGATGCCTCTGCGGCTGGCAGCTGTACCTCCTAATTTACATCTATCTGTGTCCATGGACCAAGACCGGGACCAGGTGACATCATTGTGTTCCTGTTCTTGCTGGGCTTGTGGGGAAGGGGGGGTTTCAATTATATAATGATGACGCCTGGAAAAGGCTTCCTTTTTCCTCCTTGCACCTTTACCCTCATGCCTCTCCCCTCTCTTGCCTTACCTTGTACCTCTTTCAACTCACTTGGCCTATCTCTACTCTTGACTCACCTTGTGCCTCTGCCCTTTCATGCCTAACCTGGTGCCTCTCCTTTATGCTTCTCCCCTCTCCCACATCACTTCATGCCTATCCCCCCCCCCCCTCCCGCCTCACCTTGTTCCTTTCCCGCCTCACCTTGTTCCTCTCCCGCCTCGCCTTGTTCCTCTCCCGCCTCGCCTTGTTCCTCTCCCGCCTCGCCTTGTTCCTCTCCCGCCTCGCCTTGTTCCTCTCCCGCCTCGCCTTGTTCCTCTCCCGCCTCGCCTTGTTCCTCTCCCGCCTCGCCTTGTCCCTCCTCTCCCGCCTCGCCTTGCTCCTCCTCTCCCGCCTCGCCTTGTCCCTCCTCTCCCGCCTCGCCTTGTCCCTCCTCTCCCGCCTCGCCTTGTCCCTCCTCTCCCGCCTCGCCTTGTTCCTCCTCCTCTCCCGCCTCGCCTTGTTCCTCCTCCTCTCCCGGCCCGCCTTGTTCCTCCTCCTCTCCCGGCCCGCCTTGTTCCTCCTCCTCTCCGGCCCGCCTTGTTCCTCCTCCTCTCCCCGCCTCGCCTTGTTCCTCCTCCTCCCCTCCCGCCTCGCCTTGTTCCTCCTCCTCTCCCGCCTCGCCTTGTTCCTCCTCCTCTCCCGCCTCGCCTTGTTCCTCCTCCTCTCCCGCCTCGCCTTGTTCCTCCTCCTCTCCCCGCCTCGCCTTGTTCCTCCTCCTCTCCCGCCTCGCCTTGTTCCTCCTCCTCTCCCGCCTCGCCTTGTTCCTCCTCCTCTCCCGCCTCGCCTTGTTCCTCCTCCTCTCCCGCCTCGCCTTGTTCCTCCTCCTCTCCCGCCTCGCCTTGTTCCTCCTCCTCTCCCGCCTCGCCTTGTCCCTCCTCCTCTCCCGCCTCGCCTTGTCCCTCCTCCTCTCCCGCCTCGCCTTGTCCCTCCTCCTCTCCCGCCTCGCCTTGTCCCTCCTCCTCTCCCGCCTCGCCTTGTCCCTCCTCCTCTCCCGCCTCGCCTTGTTCCTCCTCCTCCTCTCCCCGCCTCGCCTTGTTCCTCCTCCTCCTCTCCCGCCTCGCCTTGTTCCCTCCTCCTCCTCTCCCGCCTCGCCTTGTTCCTCCTCCTCCTCTCCCCGCCTCGCCTTGTTCCTCCTCCTCCTCTCCCGCCTCGCCTTGTTCCTCCTCCTCCTCTCCCGCCTCGCCTTGTTCCTCCTCCTCCTCTCCCGCCTCGCCTTGTTCCTCCTCCTCCTCCTCTCCCGCCTCGCCTTGTTCCTCCTCCTCCTCCTCTCCCGCCTCGCCTTGTTCCTCCCCTCCTCCTCTCCCGCCTCGCCTTGTTCCTCCTCCTCCTCCTCTCCCGCCTCGCCTTGTTCCTCCTCCTCCTCCTCTCCCGCCTCGCCTTGTTCCTCCTCCTCCTCCTCTCCCGCCTCGCCTTGTTCCTCCTCCTCCTCCTCTCCCCGCCTCGCCTTGTTCCTCCTCCTCCTCCTCTCCCGCCTCGCCTTGTTCCTCCTCCTCCTCCTCTCCCGCCTCGCCTTGTTCCTCCTCCTCCTCTCTCCCGCCTCGCCTTGTTCCTCCTCCTCCTCCTCTCCCGCCTCGCCTTGTTCCTCCTCCTCCTCCTCTCCCGCCTCGCCTTGTTCCTCCTCCTCCTCCTCTCCCGCCTCGCCTTGTTCCTCCTCCTCCTCCTCTCTCCCGCCTCGCCTTGTTCCTCCTCCTCCTCCTCCTCTCCCGCCTCGCCTTGTTCCTCCTCCTCCTCCTCTCCCGCCTCGCCTTGTTCCTCCTCCTCCTCCTCTCCCGCCTCGCCTTGTTCCTCCTCCTCCTCCTCTCCGCCTCGCCTTGTTCCTCCTCCTCCTCCTCTCCCGCCTCGCCTTGTTCCTCCTCCTCCTCCTCTCCCGCCTCGCCTTGTTCCTCCTCCTCCTCCTCTCCCGCCTCGCCTTGTTCCTCCTCCTCCTCCTCCTCTCCCGCCTCGCCTTGTTCCTCCTCCTCCTCCTCTCCCGCCTCGCCTTGTTCCTCCTCCTCCTCCTCTCCCGCCTCGCCTTGTTCCTCCTCCTCCTCCTCTCCCGCCTCGCCTTGTTCCTCCTCCTCCTCCTCTCCCGCCTCGCCTTGTTCCTCCTCCTCCTCCTCTCCCGCCTCGCCTTGTTCCTCCTCCTCCTCCTCTCCCGCCTCGCCTTGTTCCTCCTCCTCCTCCTCTCCCCGCCTCGCCTTGTTCCTCCTCCTCCTCCTCTCCCGCCTCGCCTTGTTCCTCCTCCTCCTCCTCTCCCGCCTCGCCTTGTTCCTCCTCCTCCTCCTCTCCCGCCTCGCCTTGTTCCTCCTCCTCCTCCTCTCCCGCCTCGCCTTGTTCCTCCTCCTCCTCCTCTCCCGCCTCGCCTTGTTCCTCCTCCTCCTCCTCTCCCGCCTCGCCTTGTTCCTCCTCCTCCTCCTCTCCCGCCTCGCCTTGTTCCTCCTCCTCCTCCTCTCCCGCCTCGCCTTGTTCCTCCTCCTCCTCCTCTCCCGCCTCGCCTTGTTCCTCCTCCTCCTCCTCTCCCGCCTCGCCTTGTTCCTCCTCCTCCTCCTCTCCCGCCTCGCCTTGTTCCTCCTCCTCCTCCTCTCCCGCCTCGCCTTGTTCCTCCTCCTCCTCCTCTCCCGCCTCGCCTTGTTCCTCCTCCTCCTCCTCTCCCGCCTCGCCTTGTTCCTCCTCCTCCTCCTCTCCCGCCTCGCCTTGTTCCTCCTCCTCCTCCTCTCCCGCCTCGCCTTGTTCCTCCTCCTCCTCCTCTCCCGCCTCGCCTTGTTCCTCCTCCTCCTCTCCCGCCTCGCCTTGTTCCTCCTCCTCCTCCTCTCCCGCCTCGCCTTGTTCCTCCTCCTCCTCCTCTCCCGCCTCGCCTTGTTCCTCCTCCTCCTCCTCTCCCGCCTCGCCTTGTTCCTCCTCCTCCTCCTCTCCCGCCTCGCCTTGTTCCTCCTCCTCCTCCTCTCCCGCCTCGCCTTGTTCCTCCTCCTCCTCCTCTCCCGCCTCGCCTTGTTCCTCCTCCTCCTCCTCTCCCGCCTCGCCTTGTTCCTCCTCCTCCTCCTCTCCCGCCTCGCCTTGTTCCTCCTCCTCCTCCTCTCCCGCCTCGCCTTGTTCCTCCTCCTCCTCCTCTCCCGCCTCGCCTTGTTCCTCCTCCTCCTCCTCTCCCCGCCTCGCCTTGTTCCTCCTCCTCCTCCTCTCCCGCCTCGCCTTGTTCCTCCTCCTCCTCCTCTCCCGCCTCGCCTTGTTCCTCCTCCTCCTCCTCTCCCGCCTCGCCTTGTTCCTCCTCCTCCTCCTCTCCCGCCTCGCCTTGTTCCTCCTCCTCCTCCTCTCCCGCCTCGCCTTGTTCCTCCTCCTCCTCCTCCCGCCTCGCCTTGTTCTCCTCCTCCTCCTCCTCCCTCCCTCGCCTTGTTCCTCCTCCTCCTCCTCTCCCGCCTCGCCTTGTTCCTCCTCCTCCTCCTCTCCCGCCTCGCCTTGTTCCTCCTCCTCCTCCTCTCCCGCCTCGCCTTGTTCCTCCTCCTCCTCCTCTCCCGCCTCGCCTTGTTCCTCCTCCTCCTCCTCTCCCGCCTCGCCTTGTTCCTCCTCCTCCTCCTCTCCCGCCTCGCCTTGTTCCTCCTCCTCCTCCTCTCCCGCCTCGCCTTGTTCCTCCTCCTCCTCCTCTCCCGCCTCGCCTTGTTCCTCCTCCTCCTCCTCTCCCGCCTCGCCTTGTTCCTCCTCCTCCTCCTCTCCCGCCTCGCCTTGTTCCTCCTCCTCCTCCTCTCCCGCCTCGCCTTGTTCCTCCTCCTCCTCCTCTCCCGCCTCGCCTTGTTCCTCCTCCTCCTCCTCTCCCGCCTCGCCTTGTTCCTCCTCCTCCTCCTCTCCCGCCTCGCCTTGTTCCTCCTCCTCCTCCTCTCCCGCCTCGCCTTGTTCCTCCTCCTCCTCCTCTCCCGCCTCGCCTTGTTCCTCCTCCTCCTCCTCTCCCGCCTCGCCTTGTTCCTCCTCCTCCTCCTCTCCGCCTCGCCTTGTTCCTCCTCCTCCTCCTCTCCCGCCTCGCCTTGTTCCTCCTCCTCCTCCTCTCCCGCCTCGCCTTGTTCCTCCTCCTCCTCCTCTCCCGCCTCGCCTTGTTCCTCCTCCTCCTCCTCTCCCGCCTCGCCTTGTTCCTCCTCCTCCTCCTCTCCCCGCCTCGCCTTGTTCCTCCTCCTCCTCCTCTCCCGCCTCGCCTTGTTCCTCCTCCTCCTCCTCTCCCGCCTCGCCTTGTTCCTCCTCCTCCTCCTCTCCCGCCTCGCCTTGTTCCTCCTCCTCCTCCTCTCCCGCCTCGCCTTGTTCCTCCTCCTCCTCCTCTCCCGCTCGCCTTGTTCCTCCTCCTCCTCCTCTCCCGCCTCGCCTTGTTCCTCCTCCTCCTCCTCTCCCGCCTCGCCTTGTTCCTCCTCCTCCTCCTCTCCCGCCTCGCCTTGTTCCTCCTCCTCCTCCTCTCCCGCCTCGCCTTGTTCCTCCTCCTCCTCCTCTCCCGCCTCGCCTTGTTCCTCCTCCCTCCTCCTCTCCCGCCTCGCCTTGTTCCTCCTCCTCCTCCTCCTCTCCCGCCTCGCCTTGTTCCTCCTCCTCCTCCTCTCCCGCCTCGCCTTGTTCCTCCTCCTCCTCCTCTCCCGCCTGCCTTGTTCCTCCTCCTCCTCCTCTCCCGCCTCGCCTTGTTCCTCCTCCTCCTCCTCTCCCGCCTCGCCTTGTTCCTCCTCCTCCTCCTCTCCCGCCTCGCCTTGTTCCTCCTCCTCCTCCTCTCTCCCGCCTCGCCTTGTTCCTCCTCCTCTCTCCCCTCGCCTCCTCCTCCTCCTCTCCCGCCTCGCCTTGTTCCTCCTCCTCCTCCTCTCCCGCCTCGCCTTGTTCCTCCTCCTCCTCCTCTCCCGCCTCGCCTTGTTCCTCCTCCTCCTCCTCTCCCGCCTCGCCTTGTTCCTCCTCCTCCTCCTCTCCCGCCTCGCCTTGTTCCTCCTCCTCCTCCTCTCCCGCCTCGCCTTGTTCCTCCTCCTCCTCCTCTCCCGCCTCGCCTTGTTCCTCCTCCTCCTCCTCTCCCGCCTCGCCTTGTTCCTCCTCCTCCTCCTCTCCGCCTCGCCTTGTTCCTCCTCCTCCTCCTCCTCCCGCCTCGCCTTGTTCCTCCTCCTCCTCCTCTCCCGCCTCGCCTTGTTCCTCCTCCTCCTCCTCTCCCGCCTCGCCTTGTTCCTCCTCCTCCTCCTCTCCCGCCTCGCCTTGTTCCTCCTCCTCCTCCTCTCCCGCCTCGCCTTGTTCCTCCTCCTCCTCTCTCCCGCCTCGCCTTGTTCCTCCTCCTCCTCTCTCCGCCTCGCCTTGTTCCTCCTCCTCCTCCTCTCCCGCCTCGCCTTGTTCCTCTCCCCTCCTATCTACCCACTTCATGCCTGTCTCTCCTCTTTTCTCACCCAGACAGTTCTCCCATTACCCATCTCACAGGCCTCCTATCCCCTCACCTGGCACTTTTTTTTTTTTCAGGCTCTCGTTACACTCCTAAAAGGTGACCGTTTTGGTTGTCTGGATTCTGTCATCATCTATTGCACACGAAGGGAGGAGACACAGCGCTTGGCAGCGATGCTTCGTACGTGCCTGCAGGGGGTGATAGTGAGTCGCACAGCAGAGGAGACTGAATCAGCGGAGTATGACAGGAAGAAGGCGCTGGGTAGGAATAAGATGGTTTCTGGTCATTATCGTTAATATGAGGTAACCAGGAAATCTAATTTGGACATTATAATTTCTTCTTCTGCAGCAAGAAAGAAGATTCGCCGCCCACTGAAGTGGATGGCGGATTCGTACCATGCAGGGTTGTCAGCTGCTGAGCGCCGGAGGGTACAGAACAACTTCATGAGCGGTCAGCTTCGAATCGTCGTTGCTACTGTGGCATTTGGGATGGGTCTGGATAAATCTGACGTTAGAGGGATCATCCATTACAATATGCCTAAAAACTTTGAGAGCTATGTCCAGGAGATTGGCAGAGCTGGGCGAGACGGCAAGGATGCCCACTGTCACCTCTTCCTAGACCCCAATGTAAGTCTTCCAATACATAACACATACAAAGATTCCTATGAGGCCTCCTTTACATTACAGACATTCCTGAGCCTCTGCTGCTATTTCTAGCACTGAGCAATTGCTATGACTGGAGAATTCATCGTCTTCAGAAGGGGTGGAGGTCCTTTAGGTATCACGTTATAGTGAAGGATCAGAGATTTCATTGTCTTCAGAATGGTGGAGATGCATCAGATATCACATTGTAGCAGCCTAGGACTGGAGAAGTCCTCGTCTTCAGAAGGGTTGGAGGTCCATCAGATATCGCGTTTTAGCAGAGAACAGGAGAGTTTATTGTCTTCAGAAGGGTTGGAGGTACATCAGAGATTACATTGTAGTGGAGGGCTGGAGCATTCATTGTCTTCAGAAGGGGTGGAGGTCCTTTAGGTATCGTGTTATAGTGAGGGATCAGAGATTTCATTGTCTTCAGAAGGGGTGGATGTCCTTTAGGTATCGTGTTATAGTGAGGGATCAGAGATTTCATTGTCTTCAGAAGGGGTGGATGTCCTTTAGGTTGGTCATCATCAACCCTGTCCTTAGGGCCCACTAACAGGCCAGGTTTTATGTATTACCTTGGGGGAGATGCAGACTAGAATACTGCAATCACTGAGCAGCAAATGATATCACCTGTCATGTATTTCAGTTATCTTGCAAACCTGGCCTGTTAGTGGGTCCTGAGGACAGGAGTTGATGACCACTGCTTTAGGTATCGCGTTGTAGTGAAGGATCAGAGATATCATTGTCTTAAGGGGTGGAGGTCCATCAGGTATCCATGTTGTAGCGGAGGACTGGAAGATTCATTGTCTTCAGAAGGCTTGTTGGTCCATGGATCAGGGCTCAAAGTTTCAGGTCCTGTGCTACTACCCTGCCCCTAATTCCACCCCTAAACACACCCTCGTAAATTTTCTCATGAAATGACACTGCATATTAGTGCCCATCAATGCAGCATGTCAATGCAGCCTCATCAGTGACCATCAATGCAGCCTCATCAGTGTAACCTCATCAGTGACCATCAATGCAGCCTCATCAGTGTAACCTCCTCAGTGACCATCAATGCAGCTTCATCAGTGCAGCCTCATCAGTGCAGCCTCATCAGTGACCATCAGTGTAACCTCATCAGTGACCATCAATGCAGCCTCATTGGTGTAACCTCATCAGTGCCCATCAATGCAGCCTCATCAGTGACCATCAATGCAGCACATCAGTGCAGCCTCATCAGTGACCATCAATGCAGCCCATCAGTGCAGCCTCATCAGTGACCATCAATGCAGCCTCATCAGTGCAGCCTCATCAGTGCCCATCAATGCAGCACATCAGTGCAGCCTCATCAGTGCCCATCAATGCAGCATGTCAATGCAGCCTCATCAGTGACCATCAATGCAGCCTCATCAGTGTAACCTCATCAGTGACCATCAATGCAGCCTCATCAGTGTAACCTCCTCAGTGACCATCAATGCAGCTTCATCAGTGCAGCCTCATCAGTGCAGCCTCATCAGTGACCATCAGTGTAACCTCATCAGTGACCATCAATGCAGCCTCATTGGTGTAACCTCATCAGTGCCCATCAATGCAGCCTCATCAGTGACCATCAATGCAGCACATCAGTGCAGCCTCATCAGTGACCATCAATGCAGCCCATCAGTGCAGCCTCATCAGTGACCATCAATGCAGCCTCATCAGTGCAGCCCTCATCAGTGCCCATCAATGCAGCACATCAGTGCAGCCTCATCAGTGCCCATCAATGCAGCACATCAGTGCAGCCTCATCAGTGACCATCAATGCAGCCCATCAGTGCAGCCTCATCAGTGCCCATCAATGCAGCCTCATCAGTGCCCATCAATGCAGCCCATCAGTGCAGCCTCATCAGTGCCCATCAATGCAGCACATCAGTGCAGCCTCATCAGTGACCTTCAGTGCAGCCACATCAGTGCCCATCAATGCAGCATATCAGTGCAGCCTCATCAGTGACCATCAATGCAGCATGTCAGTGCAGCCTCATCAGTGACCATCAATGCAGCCTCATTAGTGCAACCTCATCAGTGCCCATCAATGCAGCCTCATCAGTGCAGCCTCATCAGTGCAGCCTCATCAGTGCCCATCAATGCAGCATTTCAGTGCAGCCACATCAGTGCCCATCAATGCAGCATATCAGTGCAGCCTCATCAGTGACCATCAATGCAGCATATCAGTGCCCATCAATGCAGCCTCATCAGTGACCATCAATGCAGCCTCATTAGTGTAACCTCATCAGTGCCCATCAATGCAGCATATCAGTGCAGCCTCATCAGTGTAACCTCATCAGTGCCCATCAATGCAGCATGTCAGTGCAGCCTCATCAGTGCCCATCAATGCAGCATGTCAGTGCAGCCTCATCAGTGCCCATCAATGCAGCATGTCAGTGCAGCCTCATCAGTGCCCATCAATGCAGCATTTCAGTGCAGCCACATCAGTGCCCATCAATGCAGCATTTCAGTGCAGCCACATCAGTGACCATCAATGCAGCATTTCAGTGCAGCCACATCAGTGACCATCAATGCAGCATATCAGTGCAGCCTCATCAGTGACCATCAATGCAGCCTCATCAGTGTAACCTCATCAGTGCAGCCTCATCAGTGCCCATCAATGCAGCATGTCAGTGCAGCCTCATCAGTGCCCATCAATGCAGCATATCAGTGCAGCCTCATCAGTGCCCATCAATGCAGCATATCAGTGCAGCCTCATCAGTGACCATCAATGCAGCCTCATCAGTGTAACCTCATCAGTGCCCATCAATGCAGCATGTCAGTGCAGCCTCATCAGTGCCCATCAATGCAGCATTTCAGTGCAGCCACATCAGTGCCCATCAATGCAGCATATCAGTGCAGCCTCATCAGTGACCATCAGTGCCGCCCCATCAGTGCCCATTAATGCAGCCTCATCAGTGCCCATCAATGCAGCAAGGATCACAGGGAGGAATCATGAGGATTGCCGGCCGGATCTCACAGAGCGGGGAACTCCCGCTGTAACACAGCTTGGAGATGAAGCGCCAGCCGATGTCAAACAAAGTCCCGCCTCCTGGCCTGGCATTGGACCAGTGTGCTGTCTATCATAGAAGCTGGTCCAGGAGGCGGGACTTTGACAGCGGCCGGCGTTTCATAGTCAAGCTGTGTCGCAGTGGATGATCCCCGCTCTGTGTGATCCAGTCGGCTCTCCTGACAGTTTCCTGGCTGATCACTTCTGGCAGAAGCTCTGATGCTCTGTAAAAAAAAGCTGCACTGCTTCTGCCAGGAAACGGTCTGCCCAGTCCGCCCCGCTCCACACTCGCCCTCGGATAATTTCCACTCGCCAAATGCAAGCAGACGAGTGGACGTTTTGAGGGCTGCATTAGATATCATGTTGTAGTGGAGGACTGGAGAAGTCCTCGTCTTCAGAAGAGTTGGGGGTCCATCAGATATCGCGTAGCAGGGGACTGATTGTGGGGTGGCAGTTGCTCGGGCTCACAAGGGTCATCAGCTAATGAGGGTTTGGCAGGTTATTGTGTAGAATGAACCCTTTCCTGTCCTGTTACTTCTGATATCTTTCTAGAAGGCTTGAGGGTTACACTTGATTGGTTGCTATGGCAGTTTTTACTTCTAAATCTTCTGAGTTATTCTTGGTGTCTTTCAGGCGCAGGATTTGGATGAGTTGCGCAGACACGTGCACGCCGATTCCGTGGATTACATTACGGTCAAGAAACTTGTCCAGAGAGTCTTTCCTAAGTGCAAGTGCCGTGACATCCAGAAGAAACGTGACGCTCTGAGGAGGGTGAGATCTGGCTAACATGTTTCTCTCCCTTCTGCTGAATTTACCTTTTTATTCTGTGAAATCTAATGCCCCATTTATAGATCACCACCCTGGTGGGAGCAGACCTGTAGGAGAGGGAGAGTGTGATTCTATTGCTCTATTTCCTTGTCCCATGTCCTCAATATATATTGGGTACAGGAATCCTTTATAGGGAGCCCTATTGGCAGCAGTAAAAGCCCCATTTGGTGACCATTAGACCTCTGTGAGGCTCCTGTTACTTGTGGGTTTTGGAAAATCCAGCATTGCTCATCATACATCTGCAGGGTGCTGAATGGGTTGGTGACACGAGAAGTTCACCTTTTGCCAGCTCTCATTTTACTGTTGTCACCTAGTGAGTGGATGAGAGACCTTACCGAACGGTTCATTGTCTGCTACCTGTGTGTGTCGCTGCTTCCTTGCTAGATAAGACCCTTCTCGGGCTATGGCACCATTGCCCCCGTTGTCCAAGCTTGATTGCTGCTCTGAATAGATGAGGATGTGGTTGGGGGGTTGGCTTGTTGTGCAGAGGTTAATTATGATCACAGCTACTGTAAGTACCGATATCGTTCAGCTCATCAAGTGATTGCTGCTATTGAGTGCAGAATTTTCTCTCCTATAGTACTATGTATCTGTCTATATCACTTTCTGCATTGTCTGAACCAAACCACATTCAGTACAACATGACATCTAGACCTTTGTATGGTATCTTCAGCTCCATAACTGGTGTCCTTCTTCTCCTCCCCATCTTCTGGCCTGCAGGGCTGTGAGCTGAACGATGATGAAATGTTGGATTTCCTGGCACAATGTGATGGTCAGGAAGAGGTCAGGGAAATACCTCCATCGGTGGAGAAAGCAGTGGAGCGGGCGTGCCATAGACACGAGCGTGTTCTTCCTATAGAGGAGACGGTGCAGGCACTAGATGTCCGGGAGGAAGGTGAGCTCCTTGCAGCATCTTTTGGCTGCATTCTTCTTCTTTCTTACCAGCAAATCAATTTGAGTCCAAAATAAATGGTACAACCACCGATGTGCGAAATCCAAAGATGTTAATTCACTGCCCACCACATATCGGGGAATCGGCTCTGCAGAAAGTACTTCCATCTCTGAGACTGGAAAATCTGCACTGTAAGGCCGCATACACACAGTCAGACTTTTCGACCGGACTTGTCCGACAGACTTTCCAGCGGACTTTTGACGGACTTCGGACTGACTTTTTAACGACCGGACTTGTTTACACACGATCCCACCAAAGTCCGATGACGTACACCGGACTAAAATAAGGAAGTTGATAGCCAGTAGCCAATAGCTGCCCTAGTGTCGGTTTTTGTCCGTCGGACCAGCATACAGACGAACGGATTTCTGGGTCCGGCGGAGTTACAACGTAAAGATTTGAAGCTTGTTCCAAATCTAAAGTCCATCAGATTTGCGACGGGAAAAGTCCGCTGAAGGTCCGGTGAAGCCCACACACGATCGGTTTGTCCGCCGGATTTGGTCCGTCTGCGTCCGTCGGACAAGTCCGGTCGAAAAGTCAGACCGTGTGTACGCGGCATAACTGGTGTCTACAAACTGGAGATACTGGGCCACATTTTACACACCATGTCCACACAATGGTGCAAAAAATTCAATATATGACCTGATCTTACCCTTATTAGGGGAAAATCGGGAGGAGTTCTAACATTTCAGGTCCAGCTGTGGCATCACTGGAAAGTGGGTGGAGCATCAAGAAGAGGGGTGTGGCATGTCAGTACTGCACTATTGAATGTACATTTATACTAAACAACCTTTCTTTGGTGTTATATCCCTCAATAGTTGTATCCTCGTACTGCAGGTAATGGGATTTGTATCCCATCAATAATGGTATCCTCATACTATAGATATTGGATCTATATCCCATTAATAATGGTATCCTCATACTATAGATATTGGATCTGTATCCCATCAATAATGGTATCCTCATACTCTGGATATTGGATCTATATCCCATTAATAATGGTATCCTCATACTATAGATATTGGATCTGTATCCCATCAATAATGGTATCCTCATAGTATAGATACTGGAATCTGTATCCCATCAATAATGGTATCCCCATACTATAGATATTGGAATCTGTATCCCATCAATAATGGTATCCTCATACTATAGATATTGGATCTATATCCCATCAATAATGGTATCCTCATACTATAGATATTGGATCTATATCCCATCAATAATGGTATCCTCATACTCTGGATATTGGATCTATATCCCATCAATAATGGTATCCTCATGCTCCAGATATTGGATCTGTATCCCATCAATAATTGTATCCTCATACTAAAGTTATTGGGTCTATATCCCATCAATAATGGTATCCTCATACTCTGGATATTGGGTCTATATCCCATCAATAATGGTATGCTCATAGTATAGATCTTGGGTCTATATCCCATCAATAATGATATTCTCATACTATAGATATTGGATCTATATCCCATCAATAATGGTATGCTCATAGTATAGATCTTGGGTCTATATCCCATCAATAATGGTATCCTCATACTCTGGATATTGGGTCTATATCCCATCAATAATGATATTCTCATACTATAGATATTGGATCTATATCCCATCAATAATGGTATCCTCATACTCCAGATATTGGATCTATATCCCATCAATAATGGTATCCTCATACTCCAGATATTGAATCTATATCCCATCAATAATGATATTCTCATACTATAGATATTGGATCTATATTCCATCAATAACGAAGTTTTCGGGGTTGGGTGCATTTCTCAGATAGTAGTGGTCAGGGTCAGTCATCTTTCAGGTAATCATTTTCTGCCTTCTCTATCATTCTTCAGGTATTGAGACTCTTCTTTGCTATCTGGAGCTCCATTCTTCTCAGTGGTTGGAGCTGCTGCACCCCACCTTATCGGTCTGCCGGGTGACCTGCTATAGTGGCCCTCAGCAGCTGCGGAGCCTCGCACACAGGTAGAGTTGTGTCCTCCTAGTGAATAGAAGGTTGATAATGATGTCATAGACTGAAGGAATGACGGTGGGCGGTCGCGGTGTGTGGAGTGTACACCTAATTAGGATCTCCAATAGCCACTGGATTAAAACGTAACCTTTTTATAAAGGATTTTATTATGACAAAGACGGTGTGTGTCATTATGTACTTATAAGGGGGACGGAACTAGACTCCAAAATGTATAAAGTAGTCCTGACAAGCAAAGAAATTTGGTAATCAATGATAGAAAATAGAAAAGTATAATAATCTGACACAAAGAGGGCATGGCTGGCCGCTCAGTCCATGACAAGGCAGGTAGCACTTCAACTGGCTGAGAACAAGAGATTCTTTTTACAACAAAAGCACTATGAGGAGGAAACTCGGGACATATGCTGGAAATGCTTATATGTAATCAATATAATACATCTCCTATAGATAAAATACAGGACTCGCAGGGAACCCTTAGGACCTCAACACAAGAAATATTACAGGTGTTTTGTACATTCTATACTAATCTATATTCCACGAAGGTACATCCTAGCGAGAGTGAAATAACCAATTTCTCAGACGATTGTGCATTGCCATGTCTATGGGAGCAAGATGGAAAGGTATTGAATGACCCAAGGAAGTCCGCCTGGCCCTGAAGTTGGCTCTTCTTGGGAAGTCACCGGGCTAGGACGGACTTCCGTCTGAGGTATATGGCAGTTACTCAGAACAATTGCTACCTACTATGCTGACCGTGTTTAATGGGGCTCTGGAGTCGGGGGGGTGGGGGGGGGTTGCCTCATTTAATGAATGAGGCAATTATTATTGTCTTGTTGAAACCAGGCAAAGATGCCTCGCTGCCCGATTCATATCGTCCCATCTCCTTGCTGACATCGGACATCAAACTACTGGCCAAGGTGCTGGCATTGAGATTGTTGACCAGTTATTCAAAGCTAGTTTACAGGAACCAATGTGGCTTCATACCAGCCCGGTCCACAGCCCAGAAGCTTGGACGTCTTTTCCTAAATTTACAAGTACCGCTAAACAATTCGGGCAACAGAACACTATTCTCATAGTATGTATTCTTTGAAACCCCATCAGCTTGTATTAGAGTAAATGGGGAGCTGTCTGGACCATTTGAGCTTCATCGGGGCACTAGGCAGGGGTGTCCCTTGTCACCTCTGCTTTTTGCCTTGGCTTTGGAACCTTTAGCTGCCCATATCAGAAGGTCACCGGAGATGGTGGGATTTAGGAGGGGACAAAACTCAGGTTGTGTCTATGTACGAAGATGACACTCTACTGTATCTGGGTGACACGATGGGGTCATTTCAAGCAGTGATTTCGTGAATTCGGAAAGTTGTTTGGATTCTCGATAAATTGGGACAAATCAGTCCTGATGCTGTCCCACATTCCAGAGCATACTTCCTAGCTTTTCAGATTCAACAATTAGGGGGCTGGGGGGGCTCACTGACCCTTCGGACTCAATTAGAAATATGCTCATCCCAGAGGAGTTGGTTCATTCGGCCTTCACTCATTTGGAGGGAGGCTTCCCACATTTGATTTCGGGGCTTACCAACCGTATTTCTACTAAACACACTTTGGCAGTATATTAAGACAACACTCCACATCACCGGCTTTCTGTCATGTACTCCATTATGGCCCAACTCTCAATATAGGGAATTACTGACCTTGGAAGGGTTCAGAGATTGGGAGAAAGCTGGATTACAATATAAAAGGGTATGATCTCCGGAGCATACTCCATAATCCTAAATGCGATGCAGGGAGACCTGGATCTGCCTTGTAGGAGGGGATGGGAGAAGGATTTGGTCACTATAGAAGGTGACGTATGGGAATCTTGCTTAGCTTCTGCCCCTTTGGTATCGGCCACGCAGAAACTATCCCATCTTTCCTACTTCACAGGGCCTATAGAACACCCCAACAGCTACATAAATGGGGGCGTAGAGATGGTCCATTATGCCTGAAATGTCAGCAAGAACACTGGGACTTATTGCATATGTTATGGAGCTGTCCGAAACTCCATTTGATATTGGACAGAGGTCATTTCCACGATATCACAGGTTTATAGCTACCAGTTAAAAAAGGACCCTACTGTCTGTCTGCTGGGCGAAATGGAAGAAGAGCTGTTAACTCCGAACACATTTGTGGCAATACTGCGGCTACTGTATACCGCATGTAAGTTGATTGCTAAATGCTGGATCTCTCCCAGGGTTCCCCTCCAGAAGACAGTAGATAGAACAGGTCAATAACATGATCATAAGAGAAAAATTAACCTATCTACATAGAAAGGCCCCCAAAAAATGTATTCTCCATCTGGCAGCCATGGTTAGATGTTCCAGGCCTTGCACCGCAACAATTGGTACTAAACAGATTGTTGGAGGACTGAGAAATATAGAAATAAAGGTTTAATCATTTTTTATATACAGAGGCCCTATATTGTTACCAAATATACCTACATAGCTATATAAAAATAGGTATCTAGACAGACGTGAACGTTTCTACATGTCATATTAATAAGCTGCAATTTAATGTTTAGGCAATACTATACTGCTGGGTAATGGGTTCTGATGACAGGGAATATACTTATTGCAATGTATAGTACTGGAGTGTTACTGTATGTCACATTAAAAACCTCTTTCTGATAAAAAAAAAAAAAAAAAAATAGAAAAGTGCCCACTTGCAATTCTCCTGTAAAAACGGGGGACCTACAAAGGACCCCAAAAACTGAATTTGTTCCAAAAACAATCATTTTTGAATGAAGATCTTATCGTGTCCAAATGGCTCGAGTCCTAAAATCACCTACACTGGCGATTAAACAAACATGCTTGCCCCAATCAAATCACCCTTCTATGGAGGTACCAATTTTACCATCTCAGAAGCCGTGACTTGGACGATTATTAACCCCTTATTCACTGCGCCCCCTCCATATACAAAAACTGGACTATTTAAAAGAAACGCCATCAATTCAGCAAGGAGTCAACCAATCCCCTCCCCAATAAACCAGGTGTTCCCCAAAGAAATATTCAAAAGGTGCTTCACAAAAGACCCAAAGTCTCTGCACCAGAGGAGCTTACACTCTATTGCCCCCCCCCCCCCCCCCCCAGTCACACTATTATTATACATTTACTGTATATCTTCTCCTATAGGTGTGTATATAGTATGAACCCTCTGTGTCTGTATAGGTGAATGTGTATATATCTTCTCCTCAGCTGCCCTCCTGTGGCCGTGGCTCTGGCTTGGGAACGTCTGTCTGGTATTGATCACACACACGCCAGTTCTGTGGAGTTCAATGTGGTGGATGTGGCGGATTCCATGGGCTGGGAAGTCAATCCAGTGAAGAGGGCTCTCCGCAACCTGCAATGGAACTCTTCTTCCTCCGGAGGTAATGTTTAGCAGGGGGGCGCATGCATAAAGCCCATTTGACCAATATTGTGATTTGGCCGGCAGCAGGATTACTGGTTGACAGTCACCTTGACTGAGGCTCGTCTATAAAAAGTGTACCAAAAGCCAAACTGGGGGGGGGGGGGGGCTGTCTCAGATGTTGCTTCCATCAGAAGGGAAATCCAAAATGTTGAGTTGTCACCAGAAAAGGGGAAAGGAAATCTTTTAAATAGGGCATCTAAGTGGGCTTTCCATGGTGGGGATATTTCCTTCTCTTCACCTTTATTGGGACATGTCCCCATTATTTTATACTTATTAGAAGCTCTGTAAAGGATTTGTCTCTATCACAGTGATTTATTTGATGGGTCCTGTTGTGGGTCATGTCACTGGTTATTGTTGTATAACGCAGCCGTCATCGCTCTCTTTTCAGGTTTTCGGGGTACGGGCCGCAGCGGTGTCCTGGCTGAGTTCAGCTCTCTGTCATTTCACTTTCGTTCTTATGGAGATCTGACAGATGAGGAATTGGAGGCTGTCTGTGACTTTCTCCATCACAAAGTTTCTTCACGAGAGGCGACAGCTCTGAGGCAGCTGAAGTCATGTTACCGGGTCTTCCAGAGGTTTGTGGTTCATTATGTCCCAGGTTTAGGTTGTATGATATCTGAGCAGGTGACGGTCACATAGTGAAAGTCGTGAACAGAGACATTTTGCCAAGTCTGATGAAGCCGTCCAATCGTATCTTGCTATGTTCCAGGTCTTGATCTCTATCTCTGGATTATGGAGAACGACTATACTGGAATAGGGGAGATTTATGGACAGGACATTGGAGGGAAAACTTCTCTCCATAGGGCCAATCTGAGCACCAATCTGCTCTCATCTCTACAGTCCAGATCTAGAAATAGTGGGCAGTGGCCATTTTCCCTAGAAGGCAGATTTAACTCATCGGACTCCAGTATGTTTCATTTCTGTTTTTCTTGGGCAACCTTCATTGATCTGTATAGTCAGCCAGTGAGGAATTCGCTGTCACATGTTGGTTTAGCGCTTTGTCTCTTTTCTCTTACAGAAATTTCCACTTCTTTCTGGCATCTTGTTTATTCTCATCCATTGAGGAACTCGTGTAGCATTAAACCCTCGGGTTACTTTGGCCAATCTCAGAATCTGAGGCCTTACTGATACAAATTTAACAGAATCCTCTCGCCACGGTTGGATGGCCTGTTGATACCGCAGTATACAGACTATTGATGGTCAATGTGGTTTCTGTATGTAATGATTTACCCCTCTGTGGATATTTTTGGGGTTCTTTTTTTTTCTTTTTGGAAATGTATCTTGCAACGACTTGGAAGACTTGTTAGACACGTGTATGGCGTTAATGATTTTCTTGTTATCTGCTGCAGTACTCTAAATAAAAAAACAAATGCCCCCAGGTTATGGAAGAAGCATTCCTTTTGCTACAGGTCACTCTCAGCTATCACTCCACGGCTCCCCCAAAGAAGAATCCCTAGCCAGGGTCTGGCTCTCCAAAGCTGCAATATCAAAGTGGAAGGACACTTGTTGACTTTTGCAGCCACCTGGATATGGTGCATTTCTGCGTCCCGTCAGCAGCTTGCTGATCTCAAGCAGGCACTCTTGACTGCTGGACCAAGGGGTCATAGCCTCAGTCTCTGCTGCAGAGTAGTTTCAAGGGTTTTACCGGTCTTCACCAGGCAGACTTTCTGGTCTCAGGGGCATACTTCCTTGTGCCCATCTTTTTGGCTTACCAGTGCCTTCTGCATTTTGCTGCAGGGCCTCTGCACTTCCAGAACTGGCCTTTCCATTCATCCTGTCTTCTGCATCTCATGTTCACCAAGGTCCTGTCTCCAGTGTGGCTCTATTGGACTTTTAGGGTATGCCTGTTGTGGAATTTGTATGAGACAACCTCCACTTACATGAATGGTCAGTGAGGCTTATGGAGGACAACATGCCTTTGGCTATCCAGACGTTGCAGAGATTCGTTTGGACCCTGAACCTTCAGAAATCGCTGATTCCAGCTCATCACTTGAAGTATCTAGGGCTGGTTCTGGACCCTTCCCAATCCAAAGAGTTCTTCCCCAGAAAAAACTTCACACTCTCTCCGGGCTCGAGATTGTGAACCCCAATTTCTAAGTATCAGGGGTTCTGTGATGCCTGCAATGCTTACGGCTTACTCGCACCATGTAAAATATGCCTTCCACATTCAATGAAAGACGTGGTGGAAAGTGGACTAAGGGCTCCCCCCCCCCCCCCCCCCACTCATAGGAGTTTATCCGTAGGACAGAACCTCTTTCCTCTAATCGGGACTGGACAATGTGTGACTCTTAGCACAATCTAGTGGCATATCTCTGCACTTTCAATTCTCCTTCAGAGTCCATTGGCTTCCCACTGTCCTGATTTCCACCTGTGTGTAGGGGGTCACAATGTGCTTTCCCCAGTCCAGCCCCTATAACTCCCCAGTCGAGCCCCTAATAAAGCTCTGATATTCTGGTTCTTTCAGGTCTTCAGAAGCCCCTGTGTGATCCAATCAGAGACCTTCCCCTCTGCTCTGACGTACAAGCTTGACCACTTGTGGTCATCACCTTAGCTAGTAAAATGTCTGAGCCAGCAGATTTCTCCTACACAAAACTGGTTTGGTTTTGTCTAAGGACAAGGTGATCTTCAGGCCTTCGTTTCTCCAATTTCCCCCTTAATTAGAACATTGTTCCTCTGCCCCTCTGTCCAGCTCCATTCCCCTAAAATAAATGTTCCTCCATTGTTGGATAGGGTCCAGAATGTTTGAGCTTACAGTATCTATACCTATTGCTTATTTCTGGAGGACTGATGCCATTTATGTCGCCCTGTATGGGCTCAGCAGAAGTGACCGGTGTTCTCATTGGAGCCATCTCTAGGAGACTATCCTCCTGGGTTCCCCCTTTCCAGGCTCCCTCCATTAGCACCTCTCCCGATTTTCGGCATCAGGCCCATTTTCCAGGTTTGTAAAGCAGCCGCCTGGTCTTCTGTTCACCCGTTCTCCGAGTTCTATCAGGTGGTTGTTTCTACCTCCTCTGATAAAAGCAAATTCCTCCAGGTGACTGCAGTCCATCCCCAGTTCTTGTGTTTCCTTCACTGAAGCTTTCAGCCCTCCTGTGTCCCTCAATGGGTGAAGAAAATAAGATTTTTGTACTTGCTGTAAAATTAGGGATGCACCAATTCCCGTTTTTTAAGACTGCGTACGAGTACCGATTGGGAGGGGTTAGTAGGAGCTGCTGTCCTTCAGTTTTTCGTTTCTTTTTTTTATTTTCTTTTTTTTTTTTTTTTTTTTATTAATCTCAGTGTAAAAGCAACGTTACATACTTTTCGTGACAAGTTGCATTTAAAGTGCATTTAGCAAATACATTAAAACAATTTTACAGATGCAGGGTAACTGCTCCAATACCTCGCTTTCCTCCTGTGCATTGTGAAGACTACTATTGTGCATTTGTACGTAATCGCTACTTATAATGTGTTCATTTTCCCTTATTTCCTACCCATCTTTTAGTATTCCCCCCCCCCCCCCCTTACCCTACCTAAGTTTTCCCAACCCTTCTCTACCTATTCCTCGCCCTACCCTCCCCCCCCCTTATTGTCAGCGTGAAAATTTCGTGCGTTCTTGTTAGGATTCGTGCTATGACTATCTAAGCCCCGTTGGGACCCATTCCTACACCCGAGATTGTCCAGTTTGAGCCTTTGTTTACCCCCCCCCTCGTGAGGGGGTCTAGGATACACTGAATCAAATTAAATGCTGGATATTTTGCCCTTGGAGCCAAAGCTTCCATATACCGATAAATTTACTATAATTCCCTTTCCTGGTGTATACTGTCCTTTCTGTCCAAACCAGGGAGTCCATAGTCCTGAGCCAATCCCCTATAGTTGGAGGGTTTGCTGAGAGCCAATGCTGCGCCAGCAACTTTCTCGCTTGATATAAGCATCTCGCTATAGCAGTGATTGTACTGGTGCCACCCAGATTGGCTTCCAGCAGCCCCAACACACACACCTTGGCGTCTAACTCAATATTTACCCTAAATCTGCGGTTTATTATCCCTATCACTTCCGTCCAATATCTTGTCAGCTTTGGGCATCTCCAGACCATATGTATAAGATCTCCTGACCTGTAACATCTGGGGCAGCTGTCGTCAGGTCTACCCCCAAACCTGTACAGTCTTCTGGGCGTATAGTATGCTCTGTGTATGAGGAGGAGATGTGAGGCCTTCTGTGATGGAGAGACAGATACCATCTGCCCAAGTTCCAATATTTTATTCCACTGGTCATCCGACAACTCCCCCACATCCGTCTCCCATCCCTCTCTAGACCCGAGGGGCACCCCCTGTACCAGGGTCTTATCCAATAATTGCGTATACACCGCCCCAATCAGCCCTTTAGTGCTTGTTGCTTTAACTATTTTGTTAAGAAGCGGTGTATTACAGCGTATTATAGGAGAGGACCCGAATTGGGTGTTCAGTGCGTGTCTGATCTGTAAGTAATTGTAAAAGATATTATATGGAACTCCAAATTCCATTCTCAGTTCTGTAAAAGATTTCAAGTTGGTGTCGCTATACAGCTGAGCCACTCTATGAACTCCGTGACTTTCCCACCCGGGGTGCTTTTCTACAGCCCTTAATTCCCCCAAGGATTCGTTAGCCCATATGGGAGCAAACTCAGTAATACCTCTATACCCCATGATCTTTTTAACTGTCTGCCAGGTCTTGTTTACTAATTTGTATGTTGGCAGCTTTCTCTGGAGTGAACCCGCCTCTAGTGCCTCTACTAAGCATCTATGTGGGCTACCTTCTAACATAATTTTATTACTGGCACTTGCCTTCCCCGAGAATTCACAGCCCCCTAAGTGCTGCATTTGGGCAGCTAGATAGTAACCATACGGGTGCGGGACTGCCAGTCCCCCTTCCCGGGTAGGTCGCTGCAATGTCTGCAGTTTAATCCTAGCCTGGCCCTTCTTCCAGATAAGATCCCTAAATAGGGAATCAATTTTGATAAACCATTTTCTCCCGACCCATACCGGGGAATTATGGAGAATATAAAGTAATTGTGGCAACCAGATCATTCTGATCAGGTTTGCACGTCCTGCCAACGACAGGGGGAGTCGGCACCAGATATCGCATTTTCTTCTAAACTTCTCAAGCAGGGGGGCTAGATTGTCTTGGATATAATTATTGGGATCTCTAGTCATTACTATTCCCAAGTACTTTATCTTGTCAGTTATGTTTATCCCAGAGAGACCGCCAGGGAGGGGGTTGCTAATTGAATCAACATGTAGCAATGAGGATTTATCCCAATTAACCGCTAGGCCCGATACCGACCCAAAGCTTTCTACCAGTTGCATCGTTTTTACCAGCGATGGCCCGGTGTCCCCCAGGAACACCAGGACGTCGTCTGCGTAAAGTGCAACTCTTTCTTCACTGCCCTTCCTCCTAAAGCCCCGCAAATCCGGAGCCCTTCTTATAGCCTCTGCCAGCGGCTCCATTGCCAGAGCAAAAAGAAGAGGCGATAAGGGGCACCCCTGCCTTGTACCCCTCTCAAGTGTAAGACTGTCTGTGTACTCATTGTTAATCTTTAACTTAGCTAGTGGGCAGCTGTACAATATTTTTATCCATTTAATAAAGGCCGGGCCAAATCCGAATTTATCCATTATCCCCCAGAGGTAGCCCCACTCCAGGCTGTCGAATGCCTTGGCGATATCCAAGGCCATGACAGCTCTGGATTCCCTGTCCGCGACTGGGGTCTGCAAGTTCAGGTATGCTCTCCTAATATTGACGCTGGTAGACCTATGGGGGATAAATCCTGCTTGGTCTGGGTGTACCAAATTATCGATACATTTACTCAGCCTAGTTGCTAGCACCTTAGCTAGGATTTTAACGTCCGAGCAAAGCAGGGAGATTGGTCTGTATGACGCCACGTCCAGATGATCCTTCCCCTCCTTTTGAATAAGAATGATATTCGACTCTGTCATTGAGGCCGGAAGACCACCATCGACAAACGCCTCCTCTAATGTCCTCAAAAGGGTGGGGAGCAAAATCCCCCCATAATGCTTGTATATTTCCAGGGGAAGTCCGTCTGGGCCTGGGGTCTTATGATTAGGCATAGCAGCCACAGCACACCTTAATTCCTCTAGTGTTATAGGGGATTCTAAGCTTATTTTGTCTGCTGCGGATAAGGTTGGTAATACCATCCCCTCCAATAGTGTATCCAACTCTCCTCTTTCTATGCGGTGTTTTGACTGATACAGGGACCTGTAAAAATCAAGGAATATCTCCCTAACTTTCCCTGGGTCCGTCACAATTTCCCCGCTTGAGGATCTAATCGCAGAGATTGTTGAGGACGGAGAGTTGGTGCTTGCCACTACGGCAAGCATTCGGCCCATTCTCTCCCCCTCCTCAAAAAACCTCTGCCTCTGAAAGAGTCTTTTATTTTCGGCTTTTCTCATTATTACTGCTTTATATTCCTGTTGTTTCCCAATCCAGAGCTCCTCTAGCTCTGCAGTGGGACCCAAAACATACTGCCTTTCTAGCTCCATAACCTCATTTCTAATGCGATCATCCTGCGTTCTTGTTTTCCGCTTTGCCCTTGCTATTTGCTGAATTAGGAGTCCTCTAAGGAAGGCCTTTAGAGCATCCCAGATCACGCCCCCTGCCGCTGTCCCTAGGTTGCATACCATAAATTCCTCTAGCCTAGTAGAAATTTCTCCACTGCTCCCTATTACCTCCAGCCATACTGGATTTACTGACCAGGGCCTATATGTTTGTCTATCACCGATGCGCACCGCCAGTTTTAGTGGAGAGTGGTCTGATAATCCTCTCGGGCCGTAGTCTATTTTATGCACTAGGGGGTGCATTTCCTTATTGCCTATGGCTAGATCTATTCGGGATAGTGTGTGATGTGTCCCCGAATAGCAAGAATATTGCCTACCGTTTGGGTTGCGGATTCTCCATAAGTCACACCACCCCACTTCCTCCAAAAACTGCCTCAGTCTGCCCTCCATTGCCCTCGCTGCCCGGGTACCGATTGGGAGCCTATCCTGCCGACTATCAAGAACTGTATTAAAGTCGCCAATCAGGATTAATGGGATCCCAACCTTGCTCTCCATATATTCCAACAGGCAGTATAGAATTTCCAGCTTGCTTGGAGGAGGGATATAGATATTTGCAATAACAAACTCTCTATCGTCCAACAGGCAATGCAGAAAAATATAGCAGCCCAGCGTGTCGATCCGAACTCCCCTGCAGGCAAACGACACCCCTTTCTTTACCAGTATACTCACTCCCCTTGAGTAGGAGGAGTAAACAGAGTGAAATTGCGACTGGAATTTCCTACCCCCAAATCTTATCCTAGTTTCGTTTGTAAAATGCGTCTCCTGCAGGCATATCAGATCGACACCCTGGGCCTCCAGCTCTAATAAAACAGCAGTTCTCTTATCAGGATCACCTAACCCCCTAACGTTCCATGATCCTATTCCAACTACACTAGGCATCGGAGAGAGAGAAGTAAGAAACAGGAAATTTTTTTCTTTACCTTTTTCCCTTCCTTTTTAACATAAAATAAAAAGAAAATAACCAACATATACAGTGTAAAGCGTACCCCTCTTTTTAAACCCCAACCGAGATCACCCACTTTCTTGACATTTATTATGAGTCCCCTATAATTCCTAGGTCCCCTACCCGTGCTGAAACTATTTTTTAGGGGTGTAGAGGATGGGGGGGGGGAGCAATTTCCCTTCCCCTCCCATCTCCCCCACACCCCCCGGGCTCCACATCTTTCCGCGTGCGTATTTAAATAACACAAACCCTTATTTACTTTACTACCCTCCCCCCACCCCTGCTTCTGCTTTCTAGTGAATTTAGCTCCCGTATGGGGAGTAATTAACTCTCTACCCAGTGACTTCCCCTTACCCCTCCCATGCCTATTTCGGCTAGCCCCAGGAGCCTTTAGTGTGACCCAATCTACCCCATACCTCCGTACCTCAACTGATACCAACCACACCCCCCCGCCACCCACCACCTGCCCCCCTCCCCCCTCCCCCTCAGCCCTTGTTACATCTCCCTTAGGGGGAGCACTAAAAAGAACCAATAGGAAAAAAAAAAGAAAAAACATCAATCCACCCCACGACCTTGGTCGTGAACCAACACACATTTGAGGATTTCACCCACTCTTAGACCCACGCTCCTCCCCCCCACCTCCGGGGAAAAAAAAAAAAAAAAACCCCCAGCCCCCATCCCGCGTTTAATTTTTCTTTTCACTTTTTTTTCCCTTTCCTTTTTTTTTAAATGATACAGTGTATTGTCCTCTTTCGATTTCTCTTCTTTTCTCTTCCCTTCCTCTTCGCCTTCCGCGTTTCCCCCGGACTCCTAGGTTTGTATATTCTTTTTATAGTCCTCGAGCCAAGCTGAGGCCTTGTCAGCTGCGTCGAAAAAATAGACTGTCCCTGAAGCTTCTACGCGCAGTCGCGCTGGATATAGCAGAGCATACTGTATTTTATGAGTCCGTAGGGCGCGCTTCACTTCCACGAAGCCCGCCCTTCTTTTCTGCAAGTCCGGGGAATAGTCGGGGTACAGTGAAATCCTACTGCCGTTGTGGAGCATATCTCCTTTTTCCCTAGATTTCTGCATTAACGACACCTTGTCTTTGTAACAGAACAATTTAAGGATCATTGGTCTAGGGCGTCCCCCTGATGCGGTGGGTCTAGTGGGTATTCGATGCGCCCTCTCGATAGCAAAGTAAGGTGAAAGAGTGTCGGGCCCAAAGAGTCCCTTAAGCAGATTTTCCATATATACCTCCGGGCGAGGGCCCTCGCTTCCCTCGGGGAGGCCCAGCACCCTTACATTACATCTGCGCATCCTGTTCTCTATTTCGTCCATTTTATTCCTATACGTATCCAATTGCGTTTGTATGCTCTTGAATTCCCGTTGCATTGGGAACACTGTGTCTTCCAGTTGGCTCACTCTCTCTTCAATAATAGTAGTTCTTTCTAGCACTTTCTGGAGTTCCTGACTCATAGAGCGTAGTTCTACCTTGAGGCCCCCTAGTTGATCACACAGGTCATTCAGGGACCCTTTGCACGAGTTTACTGCAGCTAGTACTTCCTTTAATGTGGGTTCTAGCTCCGCGGCTGTACTGGGCTCAAGTGGAACACCACTAGTTGGTACAGTTGCTCTATCTAGGGAGGTTAGCTCTAAGCCTTTCTTGTTCATTGTAGGTTTAGTACTAGCCGACAAGGCAGCTGGGGCTGATGACACTCTGCCCACGCTTTTCCTCTCCCCAGATGGTCCTGACTGCGACTTCTCAGTAAGCATTTGATTGCCCTTGGCGGGGGTGTGTGCGGGGGTGTGCGCGAATTTTTCCAGCTTTGCTGCGGCTGACGCCGCCGCCGAGGCTGATGCTGCTAGGTTCCCCTTTTCCTTAACTGGACGAGTACCCTGTGCTGTTGCGTTTTCATGCGACTGCTGGGGCTCCTCCCCCTTCTTCCTGGTCATCATTGGAGACTCTGGGAGACAACGGGGTTCCAACGGTTTTCCCCTTAACTACTAGTTAATGTGCCCAGGTGCTGTCACTGCCACCCCCTCTCCCCACAACGCTCCCACTAGATTGCAAGCAGCGTCTCTAGAATCCACAGCTGGGGTTTAGTTCAACTACTGCAACATTGCATGAATGTCTAGCGTTGCATAGCACTAGCAGGTGCAGCAGATAGGTGCAGCAGATAGGATACCAAACAGTCCTCCTCTATAGCCAGTACTTTTTTTTTTTCCCCTATTTATCAGGTTGCCCTCATACCTGTCTTGCAGATCTTCGAATCTGTACACTCTCTCCGCTCCTTCCACGTGTACCTGTGCTTGTAGCCAGTGTCTGGCGTCTGCCTGCCGGCGTCTGGTGCTGTTCTGCAGCTGAAGCCAGGGAGGAGGGGTTAGGTTAGAAGCGCGGTGGGGCTCCCGGGTCCAGGACACGTCACAGTCTTCCACAAGAGCCCCGGGTGTTGCCCAATCCGACGGCAACCGAGTGAGTCCCGCGACCCAGACTGAGTGCGGGATGCTGGGTAACGAGCGGGTCGGCAAAAGGCGAGTCGGCACCCGGGAACTGCACACTGCGGCGTCCGAGTGTCCCGCTCCAATGGTAGGACGCAGCTGGGCGGACGTGCGGCGGTACAGGAAGCAGTGTTCAGCAGAGGGAAGTTCACAAGCCGTCAGGAAAACGGGCTAGGTTGAGCTGCCAAGGACGGGACTGAGCGGCATGGAAGCCGAAGGTGGAGGGGAGCGCACACACACACCCTCTCACATCAACATCCGGTCACGCCCCCCAAAAGTACCCAGTTTTTCGTTTCTGAGTGTCTGATCCTCCTGCAGGTAGCAGTATAAACCACATGATTAGGACTTCCTGTGTCCCTGAATGACCTCCAAGATTATTTTTCCTGTTTATCGCAGACCACCTATTCCTTGACGGTAACACATTTCCTCCATGTTGTCATTTGATACAGCGTGACGTACAGGAGCAGTGCGGGCTGCGCAGAGCGAGTCAATCTGGAGCGCAGCGCTCAGCTGAAGGCTCACATTCTGGAGTATTTTGAGGGGCGAAATCCTCTCAGTGATGAAGAACAGGACAATGACGAGGAAGAGCTGAGCAAAACAAAGGTAAACCTGCATGTTTTACACGTGGGGGGTGGGGGGGGGGGGGCGGCGGCATTCATTTGTACACGCCGGGGGGGGCATTCACTTGTACATGCCGGGGGGGGGGGGGGCGTCATTCACCCGTACACGCTGGGATGGGGACTGGTGCATTCACCCATACACGCTGGGATGGGGACTGGCGCATTCACCCGTACACACTGGGATGGGGACTAGGGCATTCACCCGTACACGCTGGGATGGGGACTGGGGCATTCACCCGTACACGCTGGGATGGGGACTGGGGCATTCACCCGTACACGCTGGGATGGGGACTGGGGCATTCACCCGTACACGCTGGGATGGGGACTGAGGCGTTCACCCGTACACGCTGGGATGGGGACTGGGGAGTTCACCCGTACACGCTGGGATGGGGACTGGGGCGTTCACCCGTACACGCTGGGATGGGGACTAGGGCATTCACCCGTACACGCTGGGATGGGGACTGGGGCATTCACCCGTACACGCTGGGATGGGGACTGGGGCATTCACCCGTACACGCTGGGATGGGGACTGGGGCATTCACCCGTACACGCTGGGATGGGGACTGAGGCGTTCACCCGTACACGCTGGGATGGGGACTGGGGAGTTCACCCGTACACGCTGGGATGGGGACTGGGGCGTTCACCCGTACACGCTGGGATGGGGACTGGGGCATTCACCCGTACACGCTGGGATGGGGACTGGGGCATTCACCCGTACACGCAGGGATGGAGACTGGGGCGTTCACCCGTACACGCTGGGATGGGGACTGGGGCGTTCACCCGTACACGCTGGGATGGGGACTGGGGCATTCACCCGTACACGCAGGGATGGAGACTGGGCATTCACCCGTACACACTGGGATGGGGACTAGGGCTTTCACCCGTACACGCAGGGATGGAGACTGGGCATTCACCCGTACACGCTGGGATGGGGACTGGGGCATTCACCCGTACATGCCGGGGGTGTATACACCGCATTCATAAAGTATTCTACCCTCCCGATAATACTACAACATTCATTTATTTTCTCATTAATCTGCACTCAGCATCCCATAATGACAAAGTGACACCAGAAATATCGGAATTACAAAGTCTCACGTATTCAGCCCCGGTACTCAGTACTTTGGTGAAGCCCCTTTGGCAGCAATTCCAGCCTGGAGACTTTTTGGGAATGAGGCCACAAGCTCTGCACACCGGGATTGGGGGATTTCCTGCTGCTCAGTCAGGTTGGATGGGGGGGGCATCGGTGGACAGTCGGGTTGGATGGGGGGGCATCGGTGGACAGTCGGGTTGGATGGGGGGGCATCGGTGGACAGTCGGGTTGGATGAGGGGGGCATCGGTGGACAGTCGGGTTGGATGAGGGGGGCATCGGTGGACAGTCGGGTTGGATGGGGGGGCATCGGTGGACAGTCGGGTTGGATGGGGGGGCATCGGTGGACAGTCGGGTTGGATGGGGGGGGCATCGGTGGACAGTCGGGTTGGATGGGGGGGGCATCGGTGGACAGTCGGGTTGGATGGGGGGGGCATCGGTGGACAGTCGGGTTGGATGGGGGGGGCATCGGTGGACAGTCGGGTTGGATGGGGGGGGCATCGGTGGACAGTCGGGTTGGATGGGGGGGGCATCGGTGGACAGTCGGGTTGGATGGGGGGGGCATCGGTGGACAGTCGGGTTGGATGGGGGGGGCATCGGTGGACAGTCGGGTTGGATGGGGGGGGCATCGGTGGACAGTCGGGTTGGATGGGGGGGGCATCGGTGGACAGTCGGGTTGGATGGGGGGGGCATCGGTGGACAGTCGGGTTGGATGGGGGGGGCATCGGTGGACAGTCGGGTTGGATGGGGGGGGCATCGGTGGACAGTCGGGTTGGATGGGGGGGGGCATCGGTGGACAGTCGGGTTGGATGGGGGGGGCATCGGTGGACAGTCGGGTTGGATGGGGCGGGCTTCGGTGGACAGTCGGGTTGTATGGGGGCTTCGGTGGACAGTCGGGTTGTATGGGGGCTTCGGTGGACAGTCGGGTTGTATGGGGGCTTCGGTGGACAGTCGGGTTGTATGGGGGCTTCGGTGGACAGTCGGGTTGTATGGGGGCTTCGGTGGACAGTCAGGTTGGATGGGGGAGTGTGGGCGGACAATTGGTTGGATGGGGGCGTGTGGGCAGATAGTCGGGTTGGATGGGGGAGGTGTGGGCAGACAGTCGGGTTGGATGGGGGAGGTGTGGGCGGACAGTCGGGTTGGATGGGGGAGGTGTGGGCGGACAGTCGGGTTGGATGGGGGAGGTGTGGGCGGACAGTCGGGTTGGATGGGGGAGGTGTGGGCGGACAGTCGGGTTGGATGGGGGAGTGTGGGCGGACAATTGGTTGGATGGGGGCGTGTGGGCAGATAGTCGGGTTGGATGGGGGAGTGTGGGCGGACAGTCGGGTTGGATGGGGGAGGTGTGGGCGGACAGTCGGGTTGGATGGGGGAGGTGTGGGCGGACAGTCGGGTTGGATGGGGGAGGTGTGGGCGGACAGTCGGGTTGGATGGGGGAGGTGTGGGCGGACAGTCGGGTTGGATGGGGGAGGTGTGGGCGGACAGTCGGGTTGGATGGGGGAGGTGTGGGCGGACAGTCGGGTTGGATGGGGGAGGTGTGGGCGGACAGTCGGGTTGGATGGGGGGGTGGGCGGACAGTCGGGTTGGATGGGGGAGGTGTGGGCTGACAGTCGGGTTGGAGATGGGTAGAGAAGGAAGCGCCACCTGAGTGTAGTATTAACAACTGGTATTTAATGACACCAGGTAAAATAACACTTGCAGGATAAAAACATATAAAAAAGCTCATCTGTATTAGTGTGTGGTCCTCAGTATTCCCTGGTCCTGTTCTGGTGATGCTGCAGGGATGCTGGGCTGCAGAGGATGGATTACCAGCCGGGAGCTCCTTCTGTGGCCATCGGGAAGAGGCTGGGGCCGGCGTGGAGCGCACGTGACGTCACAGGTCGTCTGGTCGCTCCCCGGATCAGTATCCAGGGAGGTGGGCTGTGAATAGGTTTAGACAAGGCTACGCGCTTCAATAGGCCTAGTTGGGAGGTGTCTGCACTGTGCTATTTATAGGCCAGCGCTGTGGGACAACAGGTCCCAACGTCGGCCGATGGAAGCACAGCGCCGACTGTGGACGGGAGGGGCACTACAAGATAATACAATATACACGGAATAAAAAGGTTATACACTAGTGAATGATATGAAAAAGTATGAATGGGGAGAAGTCTATGGTGATAAACATGGAAGCGATAATGATGATAATAATAATAAAAAATATAAGTGGGAATAAAGATGGGGGCGAAAAATAAAGGTAAGTATAAAAATGAGGATGACAGCGAGACATAATAGTATTTCCCATGGGAATAATACAAAATGAGAATGAAACTAAAAATACAAAGATAAAAATTAAAATTAAGAATAAAAATATTAATAAATAAAATGGAACATAAAAATTATAATAATAAAAATAAAATAAATAAATATATAAAGGTAGAAATAAAAATAATGACAGAAAAATATTAAAAGAAAAAAAAATGGAGGTATAAGAAGTAGGTGGACATAAAAGAAGCATGCATATTAGGAAACACAAGAAACAGGGATACACGTATCTGTGTATGGTTCTTAAAAATATCGTAGCGAGGCTATATCTGTAGGTGTGGTCTCATGAGGAGAAGGGGTGACTTAAAGTAACGTGTGCACCTCAATATCCTCGCTCAACCCCCCAGGTGCTAAGATGCACAAGGAGTAGATCCAGTAAGTTTCTTGCTGGCAAAGACGTTTGTACCGCTCAACGGCAGGGTATGTGGCCGGGATGGATTCAATGACCCTCACACTAAGGCCAGCTGTGGATTGGCCGTGGTGTGTCAGGAAATGTTTGGGGACGCTGTGGTGGTCACGGCCTTTTTTGATAAAGCGCCGGTGCTCCCCAAAACGTGCCCTTAGGGCTCTGATGGTTCTGCCAACATACAGTAGGCCACGGGCAGGTGAGGCAGTATATAGCAAAGTAAGTTGAACAGTCAGGTTGGATGGGGGGTGTGGGTGGACAATCGGGTTGGATGGGGGGCGTCAATAGATGGCCATTTTCAGGTCTCTCGAGAGATCTCTAATAGGGTTGAAGTCAGGGCTCTGGCTGGGCCACTCCAGGACATAGAGTTGTCTTAGAGCCCCTCCTGTGTTGCCCTGGCTGTGTGCTTAGGATGGTTGTCATATTGGAAGATGACCCTCCGGCCTAGGCTGAGGTCTGGAGCTGTGGCTGTAGAACAGGTTTTCATTAAGAAGATCGCTGTACTTTTCTCCATTCAGCTTTCCCCCAACTCTGACCAGTCTTTTAGCCCCACCCCTACAGCATGATGCTGCCACCACCATGTTTCACAGTTGGGATGGTACTGGGCCTTTGTCCCATCTCCCCACAAGATTTCTGGAGCCTAGTCACTGTGACCATCAGGTTCCTGGTCACCTCTCATTTTAAGACCCTTCTCCCCTGATTGCTCTGTTTGGCTGAGTGACCAGCTCTTGGAAAAGTCCTGATTGTGCCAAACTTCTTCCATTTGAGAATTATGGAGGCCGCTGTGCTCTCGGGAATCCTTCAGTGTACCAGAAATTTATATGTAGCCTTCCCCAGATCTGTGCCTTGAAAAAATCCTGTCCCTGAGTTCTGCAGACTATTCTTTTTCTCTGATACAGAATTTATTGTCAGCTGTGAGGCCTTTTTATAGAGAGTTGTGCGTCTTTCCAAATCGCGTCCAATCAGTTTATCACCAGTGGCCTCCAATCACAGTGCAGGAACATCTCAGCAACCAGCAGGAAAAATAGGAGGAGCCTAAGCTTAACTCCAAGTGTCTGACGACTTCGGCCAATGTGAGATTTCTGATTCTCCTTTTCCATAAATTCCCGACATTTCTACCATTCTGTGTCATTATGGGATGCCGAGTGCAGAGTAATGAGAATGAATGTAAACATCTGTAGTAACATCCGGCTACAACATTGATTAAAAAAAGTTAAGGGGGCCTGAGTACTTCCTGAATGATCTGTACCCCCGTACACACCGGGGGGGGGGGGGGGGGGGGACATGTGATAGACTCACCCGAGACAAAGGCCTTGGAGGGGACTGAATGCTAGCCTCTTACCTACCAACTATGGACCTGGCATTTGAGGGAACTACAAGCATTTAGGAAGATGTTCTGTTATGTAATGCAAAAGGACTTTATTAAAAAGGCCATGATTGACTCTGGCAAGCAGTGGGATGCTTCCTGCAGTCTGGGACATGCAATCCTCCACCGTGATCCAAGGTCCAGAAAGCAGGAGAGGAGAGGTACAGAAATTTAGAAGGAGTTTGCAAAAGATGAAGATACAGCACAGAGGACCAGTATCGGAGGTCCTACTGGGATGGTATGATACTGTCTTCTGGGAACTCTGGAAAGAAACTCTAGCCCACAAGCAGCGACACCAGGGAAAAATTCTCTCCTCCTTCCAGGAAAGGTACTGGTTGCAGTATGAAGTGTGAATGGTGTTTTTTTGCGGAACAACCGCATAAGGAATGGAAAGCTGAGTAAAACAGGCTGGTCCAGGTGGAGATGCGTTTGGACAAGAGCTACAGAGCCTTCCTCCACTGATATGTAGCCCAAGTGTGCCCATGGACAGCAGACGACATCACAACAAAAGGCTTTGGCTAAGTTGGCCTGAGGCTGTATGAGGACCCTGACTTTGGGAGCGATTTGAAGTGGCATTTGGAGGAAATCTTGGAATACAGAGAACAGATGCTGTATGTCTTGAAGTTCTCTGGGCAGTGGAAGATTTGGGATGTTTCTAGCCAATCGGGAATGGGAGATTGCCTACAAACGGCTGCTAGATTCTGCTCAGCAGAAGGTCTGGGCTCCCTTTTGCCTGGGACTATCCAGAAGTACCAGCCGACAGTCCTGAAATCCTGGCTGAAGAGTCGGCAATGTGGCAGAGTAACTGTGTGCTTTGCCCATCTCCGACCGCAGTTATGGACGTGGAGGTCTTATGGCGGATGCAGCAAGTGTTGACTGACCTTGACAATCCTGTTTGTGCATGGGATGATCTTGGATGGAGGAATGGGTCTGTTCAGTAGCGGGATGAAGGTACGAGAGATGGAGCAGTTGGCTCATCTCTCCAGCAACAGAATACAGAATGTATGGATTCAATTAACTTTTCATCGGAGGATGTTATGGATTATGAGTCACCTGCCAAAGTGTTGGCACAGGGCCCGAGTGCTGCCAACCCATGCCCTGGATTTTCAGCAATTCCAGAGACGAATGGTTTAATCGACTTTTTTGCTGAGGAAGAACAACCCGGTAAGCCTCCAGCAGAAGAACTGGCATCAGGGTAAAAACTCACTGAGCTCTACCCAGCACCAACAACAGCTTCAGCCTTCCTGAGAGAAGAGGCAGTCAGCCTTTCTCCACAACACTGACAGGGACATGTCATTTCTTGCCAGCAGCATCTGTGACGTTACAAGAAACTTCTCCATCTGAAGCGCTGGCAACTGGACAGAGGTTCCAAGAACTCTGCCCCACACCTACGGCAGTTCCCAAGGCCCAGGGTGAGGAGAAGACAGTCACTTCCCAGCAGCAGATCAGGATCCAGGGGGAGAAGGGAGAGGAGGTTGTCGTCCTCCCTCCCCAACTGTCAGACAGAGTGGAGGAAATTGTCTTCACTCCCCAACCAGGATCCATGCACCTGAGAGATAGTGACAGAGAAATGTCATCCCAGCAGCCAGATAAGAGAACGGGAGATGAAGCAGCCTGCTCACCTCCCCAACGGCAGCTACACAGTTTTTCGAGAGACAGAGGTCATCCTTCCTCCCCAGCAGCAGATTCACAGTCTGGGAGTGGAGGAATCACTTTAGGCGGGGGGGGGGGGGCTCATGGAACCCAGCTTACTTTAGAGAGGTCGGGAAATGGCTCCACAGGCCCCCTTATGTCTACGTCACCCTGTGTCTATTAAGGGCACAGGGTGACCGAGAAAAGGCAGGACAACTACTTAATGGACACTGCAAATGTGGTTTGGATTACTTCAGACGGGACAATAATATTTATCAACAATATTCCGCAAAAAATATACAAAGACTATTCCTGGTTTGTTTATTCTTAACTATACATGTTCATTATGTTCATTGAAAGAGCTGGTCACATTGGCCTCTTCCAGGTAGGAGCCAGACAGTCTGCTACTGGGGTCTCCTGCTATTGTCTGAAGGTGTTCTGTGTTTATACTTATGATAATGTGTACTGTACTTTGTGGAGTCGGTGACAGCAAGTCTGACCTGAAGTGGAGTTCTCTGATCACAACATTGTCCAGGTGGATAATTAACGTAATGCTTATAGTATATGTCGGTTGTCATTTTATTCCTGTGTCCAGTTTGTATTGTTGGGGTGTTACGATCAGAAGCTGGGACGTCCTCCTGTGGGGTATAAAATTTTTGTCTCTGAGTTTCAAATAATAAAGTTCTATCTTTGCAGCCAGATGAGTCCTGTGTAGTTCTTGGTTTCAATAGGTGGCTATAATATCTGATTATTTATATTCAGACTGGAGGAAGCAATATATGACGGAAGCACTCAATCAGAGTCTGGGACATACCGTTACACCCAGCAGAAGTGCTGGCAACAGGGCAGAGTGCTACCAACCTCTGCCCAGCACCGGTAACAACTGTGGAGTTCCAGGGAGTCGGGGCAGTCGGCCCCTCTCTCCAGCTGATGTAGTGAAGCTTCTAATCCCAGCTGAATCGCTGGCAAAAGGGCAGAGCGTCGCTGTCCTCTGCCTAGCACCCACAGTGTCTCTATATAGCTTCAGGGAGCTGGGGCGATCAGCTGCAGCAGCAGACCGAGCCCCGGAATGTTACAAACCACCCAGCTGAATCGCTGGCAGCCGGACAGAAAGTCAATGACCTCTGCCCCACACCTACTGCTGACTATTCCTTGCAGCCAAGAATGGAGATCATGCGGACTGGCTATGTGAGTTCATTCTGCCCGACTAACGCATGTCCAGACCAGGTGGGGCCTGGGACCTTATTAGTCGACTTGATGGGGAGATATGATATGATAGACCCCCGAAGCCGGAAGAAGACCCCCAGAGCTGTCTAATAATTATTTTAAAAACCTGTGTAGTGTTTTTTTTATTGACACTTTTTCACTAGGTGAATGGGTAGGGGTACCATGTACCCCATACTCATTCACATAGGGTGGGGGGCCGGGATCTGGGGGCCCCCTTATTAAAGGGGGCTCCCGGATTCCGATAAGCCCTCCGCCCGCAGACCCCGACAACCAACGGCCAGGGCTGCCGGGAGGAGGCTCTTGTCCCCATCAACATGGGGACAAGGTGCTTTGGGGTGGGGGGGCCGCAGGGCGCCCCCTCCCCTAAAGCACCCACCCCCCCATGTTGAGGGCATGCGGCCTGGTACGGCTCAGGAGGGGGGGGCCACTCGCCCGTCCCCACCCCCCTTCCTGACCGACCGGGCTGCGTGCTAGGATAAGGGTCTGGTATGGATTTTGGGGGGGGCCCCTACGCCGTTTCTTCGAGTAGGGGTTTCTCTTAAAATCCATACCAGACCGAAGGGCCTGCGGGGGAACCCACGCCATCTTTTTATTTACTCCCTTACACACCGTGGGGGGGGTGTTAGACCAGTACACACCGTGGGGGGGGTACCACCGTACATACTGAGGGGGGGTGTTACACCAGTACACACCGTGGGGGGGGGGTACCACCGTACATACTGAGGGGGGGCTGTTACACCAGTACACACCGTGGGGGGGTGGGTACCACCGTACATACTGAGGGGGGGTATTATACCAGTACACACCATGGGGGGGTACCACCGTACATACTGAGGGGGGGTGTTACACCAGTACACACCGTGGGGGGGGGTACCACCGTACATACTGAGGGGGGGTATTATACCAGTACACACCGTGGGGGGGTACCACCGTACATACTGAGAGGGGGTATTATACCAGTACACACCGTGGGGGGGGGTACCACCGTACATACTGAGGGGGGGTGTTACACCAGTACACACCGTGGGGGGGAGGGGTACCACCGTGCATACTGAGGGGGGGTATTATACCAGTACATACCGTGGGGGGGAGGGGTACCACCGTACATACTGAGGGGGGTATTATACCAGTACACACCGTGGGGGGGTACCACCGTACATACTGAGAGGGGGTATTATACCAGTACACACCGTGGGGGGGGGTACCACCGTACATACTGAGGGGGGGTGTTACACCAGTACACACCGTGGGGGGGAGGGGTACCACCGTGCATACTGAGGGGGGGTATTATACCAGTACACACCGCGTTCGGGGGACTGAGCAAAGATAATATCGAAAATAATGTAACATGCTATCCAGCGCTGTTAGAGGAATCTTCTGCTACAGTCTATCCTCCTCTCCTGTCTCTGATCTTGTATGGTGTGTATCCTCTCCACACTCCTCTCCCTCTATCCTCCTCTCCTGTCTCTGATCTTGTATGGTGTGTATCCTCACCACACTCCTCTCCCTCTATCCTCCTCTCCTGTCTCTGATCTTGTATGGTGTGTGTCCTCTCCCTCTATCCTCCTCTCCTGTCTCTGATCTTGTATGGTGTGTGTCCTCTCCCTCTATCCTCCTCTCCTGTCTTTGATCTTGTATGGTGTGTATCCTCACCACACTCCTCCCTCTATCCTCCTCTCCTGTCTCTGATCTTGTATGGTGTGTGTCCTCTCCACACTCCTCTCCCTTTATCCTTCTCTCCTGTCTCTGATCTTGTATGGTGTGTATCCTCACCGCACTCCTCCCTCTATCCTCCTCTCCTGTCTCTGATCTTGTATGGTGTGTATCCTCACCACACTCCTCCCTCTATCCTCCTCTCCTGTCTCTGATCTTGTATGGTGTGTATCCTCACCACACTCCTCCCTCTATCCTCCTCTCCTGTCTCTGATCTTGTATGGTGTGTATCCTCACCACACTCCTCTCCCTTTATCCTTCTCTCCTGTCTCTGATCTTGTATGGTGTGTATCCTCACCCCACTCCTCTCCCTCTTTCCTCCTCTCCTGTCTCTGATCTTGTATGGTGTGTGTCCTCTCCACACTCCTCTCCCTCTATCCTCCTCTCCTGTCTCTGATCTTGTATGATGTGTATCCTCAAACCAGTGATGGTGTGACCCCCCAAAGGAGTCCTAATGACTTAGTGCATTCAAAGCTGTGAACATAAATGCAAAATTGAAAAAACAAAAAGGTTATAAGTGCAAGAAACCATATATTATTAACACACTCAATAAACTATGGGTGAAGCTTCAATCCAGTGATGGTGTGACTCTCTCACTATATAATGCTCCCAAATACTAAATAATAATAATGAAAATAATAATGCAACTCCAGTGATAAAGGTGCAATATATTCATGCCAAGCATGCATTAGCATAAATCAAATACAATGACATCCCTATCAAAAATCAGTCCAAAAAACGACATGACATCACACGTGATAGATAGTGTCCTAAGAAGTGAACAATCTTGATGCAACAGGGTAATAATGTGAATCTTCCACCTCTCCCTTAGTGCACGGTGCTTCCACTCCCTCAAGAATAACACTCACCGACTAATATTGCCAGCACTCTCATGCACGGCAACAATCGCTTATTTACCACACCAGGGTAATAGGATCAATCGTTGTTCCCACGGTGATAGTTTGAACATGAGGTCCACATGAAAGAAACAAATGAGTGCTCCAATAGTGTAAACCAGTTTCACTCTTTATTAAAACCACTGCAATCTTCTAACATCACACTCACATTAAAAATGATAAAACAAGCCAAAGTGCGGTGCAGATCACATCAAACTGTGTATGGTGGAACCAAATGCAACAAATGGTCACGGCGGACCCGAGGTGTGCCGGCGCAAAGCTTTCAATCTCACCGCCTCCCTGGCTCCCTGAACGATCCTCCGTGCCTCCGTGCAATTACAACTCCTCTCCCTCAGTATGGATAGCAGCGCTGTGCGTCACGTCTCACAGCCACGCCCCCGACATGTTTCGTCACAAGTTGACTTACTCATGGGATAGGCCGTGCTCCCTGTCACTCATCCCTTATATGCATATTCCGCCTACGTCCATTACGACGCACTTCGCGCCTGCGCACATCTCGGGTCCCCGCTGTATGAATTGAGCTGAGATCTCCACAGCGGCGCACATTAGGGATCGAATGTTTCGATGATATGGACTGATATTACCAATCGAACATATATTCTTTACGGCATATTACACACATGGTAAAGGTTAAATCACATTCTATAAACATTGCTAGCGCAGCATACTGACAACATCTGTCTGTACCGCTCTCATGTTCAATGCTGGGTCACCCATGATTTACATGAATGGCACATAGAGGTGTGGATAAATATGGCTAAACATATACCATTATAATAAATCACATATAAAACAATATATATGAATAAATAAACAAATCTCTTTCTGTACATATATACCTTCCTACTACATGTGTATACATCTAGCCTAAGTACCAGTTATACATATGTATGGACATGTATCAGATGATGGATACACCATAATAATCCAATATTAAACTATTAAAATATTAAAATCAATCTTCCTAAAAAATGAATTAAATTCCATGTGTGATTGTTAACCAATGTGCATGTTGAATGAATGCAAGCTTAGATAAAAGTTCCAAAGCCGACTATATCTATTACAATATATACTGGGTGATATACAAAGAATCACTGATTAAATAAAAGGTTACATGTTAAAAACCAGGGGAATCTGCCTATAGATCCAGCTCCACCTAGCTATCTAGTTCAGATTAGATGACTCAATGCTTATACATGATAATAATCTATATATGTATCTACTATCTCAGCTAGTGACTCCTTCACTTAAGCGTTTGTGTCCTATGGATATTCCCTAACCAGCATCGAGACTCATCCCCCCTCAAGGGATTCCTTTACGCGGGGCCAATTTTTCAATGTCGTTCAACACTAAATTTTTGAATACTTCTATGAAGTGATTACTTGGGTTCTGAGGATTAAAGATAGATTTATTCCTCAACCCCGTATCTACCTTATTAGTTGGCACCACAGCTTTCATTGTGGAGACCACCGGATGGTTCAGGAAATATTTTTTGATGTTCATGGATCTAATAAATTTATGTGTGTCTATATAGACATCAAACTTCTTCATTTCCTTTTTCGGAGCACATTTGAGACCTAAGTTCAATATGTTGAGTTCCTTATGATTGAGCTCAACACTGCTAAGGTTATAGATACCCGTATTTATGCATCTCTCTGCCTTTTTCTTGGATTTTTTGGATCTTCCGGCCCTACAGCCCCTCCTTCTTCCCGGGGGTACATGTTCTCTTTGTTGTATCCTCGGGGGGGCAACTGTCTCCCTCCTCCCTTCTGATAGACCCCACTGGGATTCCTCCTCGGTGTTCCTCCTCCCCTCCCCCGTTGTCCTAAAAAAGGAACATACTCTGGTTGTTGTTGCCTATCCAAGTTTATATATAGAAGGGCCCCAAATTTTGGGGATCTGGTGGTTAAGAAAATTTTGAACCCACCAGGGCAGAATGACCTGAGATTTGACTTCAAGGGTTTCTACTGCTGTAGGAGGTGCATTTGTTGCAGGACGGTCAAAATAAAACACAGAGGGATAAAAAGTGTGACTAATAGGGATGGAGAATCCTTTGACATTAAGGAGTTTAGTACTTGCAACTCCTCACATGTAGTATATCTGATGTGGTGCCCTATTATATAGTATGTAGTATATCTGATGTTGTGGCCTATTATATAGTATGTAGTATATCTGATGTTGTGGCCTATTATATAGTATGTAGTATATCTGATGTTGTGGCCTATTATATAGTATGTAGTATATCTGATGTTGTGGCCTATTATATGTGGGGAGGACCAAGAGACTTCTAAGGATCAGAATCTCAGAACACCTAACGAATATAAAGAATGGGTACAAATACCATAGCGTTTCTCTACATTTTAAAGAAAAGCATCAACAGGACCCCTCCTTACTACAGTTTTGTGGGATAGATGTAGTTCACCCATCATGGAGGGGGTCCAATAGAGTTAGGAACCTGTCCCAAAGGGAAACTAGGTGGATATTTTTATTGAAGAGCCTTGCTCCGAGGGGATTGAATATTGAGCTAGACGTAAATTGTTTTATTAATGATTTTTAGTGGAATCCTATTCGGAATCCCTTGAGGGGAGATGAGTCTCTATGCTGGTTAAGGAATATCCATAGGATACAAACGCTTAAGTGAAGGAGTCACTAGCTGAGATAGTAGATACATATATAGATTATTATCATGTATAAGCATTGAGTCATCTAATCTGAACTAGATAGCTAGGTGGAGCTGGATCTATAGGCAGATTCCCCTGGTTTTTAACATGTAACCTTTTATTTAATCAGTGATTCTTTGTATATCACCCAGTATATATTGTAATAGATATAGTCGGCTTTGGAACTTTTATCTAAGCTTGCATTCATTCAACATGCACATTGGTTAACAATCACACATGGAATTTAATTCATTTTTTAGGAAGATTGATTTTAATATTTTAATATTTTAATAGTTTAATATTGGATTATTATGGTGTATCCATCATCTGATACATGTCCATACATATGTATAACTGGTACTTAGGCTAGATGTATACACATGTAGTAGGAAGGTATATATGTACAGAAAGAGATTTGTTTATTTATTCATATATATTGTTTTATATGTGATTTATTATAATGGTATATGTTTAGCCATATTTATCCACACCTCTATGTGCCATTCATGTAAATCATGGGTGACCCAGCATTGAACATGAGAGCGGTACAGACAGATGTTGTCAGTATGCTGCGCTAGCAATGTTTATAGAATGTGATTTAACCTTTACCATGTGTGTAATATGCCGTAAAGAATATATGTTCGATTGGTAATATCAGTCCATATCATCGAAACATTCGATCCCTAATGTGCGCCGCTGTGGAGATCTCAGCTCAATTCATACAGCGGGGACCCGAGATGTGCGCAGGCGCGAAGTGCGTCGTAATGGACGTAGGCGGAATATGCATATAAGGGATGAGTGACAGGGAGCACGGCCTATCCCATGAGTAAGTCAACTTGTGACGAAACATGTCGGGGGCGTGGCTGTGAGACGTGACGCACAGCGCTGCTATCCATACTGAGGGAGAGGAGTTGTAATTGCACGGAGGCACGGAGGATCGTCCAGGGAGCCAGGGAGGCGGTGAGATTGAAAGCTTTGCGCCGGCACACCTCGGGTCCGCCGTGACCATTTGTTGCATTTGGTTCCACCATACACAGTTTGATGTGATCTGCACCGCACTTTGGCTTGTTTTATCATTTTTAATGTGAGTGTGATGTTAGAAGATTGCAGTGGTTTTAATAAAGAGTGAAACTGGTTTACACTATTGGAGCACTCATTTGTTTCTTTCATGTGGACCTCATGTTCAAACTATCACCGTGGGAACAACGATTGATCCTATTACCCTGGTGTGGTAAATAAGCGATTGTTGCCGTGCATGAGAGTGCTGGCAATATTAGTCGGTGAGTGTTATTCTTGAGGGAGTGGAAGCACCGTGCACTAAGGGAGAGGTGGAAGATTCACATTATTACCCTGTTGCATCAAGATTGTTCACTTCTTAGGACACTATCTATCACGTGTGATGTCATGTCGTTTTTTGGACTGATTTTTGATAGGGATGTCATTGTATTTGATTTATGCTAATGCATGCTTGGCATGAATATATTGCACCTTTATCACTGGAGTTGCATTATTATTTTCATTATCATTATTATTTAGTATTTGGGAGCATTATATAGTGAGAGAGTCACACCATCACTGGATTGAAGCTTCACCCATAGTTTATTGAGTGTGTTAATAATATATGGTTTCTTGCACTTATAACCTTTTTGTTTTTTCAATTTTGCATTTATGTTCACAGCTTTGAATGCACTAAGTCATTAGGACTCCTTTGGGGGGTCACACCATCACTGGTTTGAAGCACATGAATATTTTCATTGATCTGTAGCGCCTCTTATTTTTTCTCTGAGTGCCTGTAGGAAATTTGTGACAGTATAGGCACACTGGAATTAATATTTTTTTGGACAATTTTTTGTTTTAAAGGGGCAGCTTCGCACTAATTGTGGGGAACTGGTTCACCACGCTATTTTTATTTTACTATATATACACATATATGGTATTGTGACCTTCAGTCTTTATTTTAGCAGGCGCGGTGGAGATATTATTGGTGGGGAGGACAGTGTCCTTTAAATATCTTTATATACATGATGTGTATCCTCACCGCACTCCTCCCTCTTTCCTCCTCTCCTGTCTCTGATCTTGTATGATGTGTATCCTCACCGCACTCCTCTCCCTTTATCCTCCTCTCCTGTCTCTGATCTTGTATGGTGTGTATCCTCACCGCACTCCTCTCCCTTTATCCTTCTCTCCTGTCTCTGATCTTGTATCTTCTCTTTGCAGGCTGCTGATTGGTTGGCTCAGTTGTCTTGTGACGTTCGTCATTTCCTCTCCATTCACCAGGACGAGCGTTTCTCTGGCCGCGCCCTCGCCCGGATCTTTCATGGGATTGGTAAGATTTTGCTTTATTTATAATGAGGATATAAAAGCCCAGAAGCTCTTCTCTTCCCCCATGTCTCTGGGAGCCCTATAGAAGGTTGAGATCTGGGGTTCACTTCTACTATGGACATTCAGACAGTAAGCCCCCTAGATGGGGTAGAGGTGGGGGTGGGGGGCATTTATAATTGTGTATTTCATTCAGGTAAAGCCGAGTTCCACCCATTTAAAAGGCAGCTACAAAAAGTCAAGTTGCTGACTTTAAATAATCAGACACTTGCCTGTCCAGCGGTCCTGCGATTCGGGTTCAGGAAGCCTCGCTCCCCTCCCCCTCCTCTCCACGGCAATGGCATTCTAACTTTGGACCGCGCTGTGAATGGCCGGGCAATCTTCTGGGACCTGTGACTTGTCCCAGAAGATTGGAGGGGGGGGAGAGGTGATCTTTCTTTCAGCGCCAGGAGAGAAAGTGGGAGCTGGGTGCCTGTAAAAACAGGGTACCCACTCCTCCCCCAAAAAAATGACATGCCAAATGTGGCATATCGGGATCACCAACACTTAAAGCGGACGTTTGATTTTTGGGTGCAGCCAGCAGGTGGCGCACTCGTCTCCTTTTCACCTTTTTCTCCTCGTTTGACAAAAATCCTGATTGTGAAGGGCTCAATAGCTGAAGTTTTCCCCCTCCCCCTCTGCTGTGTTCAGGCGGCTCTGTACAGAGTTTTAGTTGGAGAGAGATAGTCTGAAGGCAAACATCTCGTCTGTCTCATTGTTAGAGGAGGTTTGTTTTCTGTCTCCTAGTAGCGAGTTCTCCTCCTCCCCACCTCTTCTGCTGCTCTATTGGCCAATCAGAATGTAGGAAACGTTTTGTGTAACTCCCCTGCCATTTAGATGTGCCTCTTATACCAGCCCCTCCTCCCACTTTCCCTGCCAGTCCCCAGAATCCCGGCGCTCCCTCCGGCCGCAGCAGCCTGATTGTGCTGATCTGCAGTTACAGAGCTTAGAGGTAGGTAGGGACACCTGACTGCTCTACTCCCGCACTGCACACAATAACCCCACCCCATATTACTGGCAGCTTTTATTACCCCCCCCCCACCCCTACAGAACCGGCTCCTTCCTCGGAGAAGCAGCCTGAGTGGATGATGCTTCTCTGCTGCAGCCGTCTTCTCCCCAGCTCATCCGTCACCGATGACCCAGGATGGTCAGAGAGTGAGCCGAGGAGGAGACAGCAGAGAGGTGTCTGGGTAATCTGCCGGCGTCTATGGCAGTGTCAGAAGGGACACCCCCCCCTTCTCACCACACTGCCACCCCTTCATCTCACCACCCACCACACTGCCACCCCTTCATCTCACCACCCACCACACTGCCACCCCTTCATCTCACCACCCACCACACCGACACCCCTTCATCTCACCACCCACCACACCGACACCCCTTCATCTCGCCACCCACCACACCGACACCCCTTCATCTCACCACCCACCACAGCGGCACCCCTTCATCTCGCCACCCACCACACCACCACCCCTTCATCTCACCACACCGCCACCCCTTCATCTCACCACCCAGGCCAACGCCACCCCTTCATCTCACCACACCGCCACCCCTTCATCTCACCACCCACCACACCGACACCCCTTCATCTTGCCACCCACCACACCGCCACCCCTTCATCTCACCACCCAGGCCAACGCCACCCCTTCATCCCACCACACCGCCACCCCTTCATCTCACCACACCGACACCCCTTCATCTCACCACCCACCACACCGCCACCCCTTCATCTCACCACCCACCACACCGCCACCCCTTCATCTCACCACCCACCACACCGACACCCCTTCATCTCACCACCCACCACACCGACACCCCTTCATCTCACCACACCGACACCCATTCATCTCACCACCCACCACACCGCCACCCCTTCATCTCACCACCCACCACACCGCCACCCCTTCATCTCACCACCCACCACACCGACACCCCTTCATCTCACCACCCACCACACCGACACCCCTTCATCTCACCACCCACCACACCGCCACCCCTTCATCTCACCACCCACCACACCGCCACCCCTTCATCTCACCACCCACCACACCGACACCCCTTCATCTCACCACCCACCACACCGCCACCCCTTCATCTCACCACCCACCACACCGCCACCCCTTCATCGCACCACACCGCCACCCCTTCATCTCACCACCCACCACACCGCCACCCCTTCTCACCACCCACCACCCCTTCTCGCCACCCACCACACCGCCACCCCTTCATCTCGCCACCCACCACACCGCCACCCCTTCATCTCACCACACCGCCACCCCTTCATATCACCACCCACCACACCGACACCCATTCATCTCACCACACCGCCACCCCTTTCTTCTCACCACCCACCACACCGACACCCATTCATCTCCCCACCCACCACACCGCCACCTCTTCATCTCGCCACCCACCACACCGACACCCTTTCATCTCCCCACCCACCACACCGCCACCCCTTCTTATCGCACCACCACCCCTTCTCACCATCTCGAAGCCTGACCCCACAGCATGGGGGGAGGGGATTGTGGGAGATCCCATTTCCTAACATGCAGTTTGTTTGCTCCACAGGAAGTCCACGTTACCCGGCGCAGGTTTACGGGCGGGATCGGCGCTTCTGGCGGAAATACCTCCACTTGGACTTTAACAAAGTAATGCAGATCTGTAAAGAGGAAATAATCCAGCTGCGGTGAGACGCGGAGGTCGGCAGGCGGTGCCTTAATGTGACAAATCAGAACCCGGCTGCGGTGAGATGCGGAGGTCGGCAGGCGGTGCCTTAATGTGGCAAATCAAAACCCGGATGTATATTTGTAAAATGTAATATTTAATAAAATTAAACTTTTTTAGAAGAAGCCGGTGGAATGGTGTGATTGGATCAGCGAGGGACAGAAGTGATTTTACTCCGAGGATCATGTCGGTGATGAATTGAGCTGAAGGACAATGCCGACTCCCCTTATTATAGTTAATAATGGTGTTGTGTAATACGGTGCCCCCTACAGGCAGAGAGGTGACCTACAAATCACATGACGCCATCATTTCTTGGGGCCGCTGCGTTGTCGGAGATTGAAGGCCATGAAGCGTGAAAATGGAAATCCAGTCAGATTAATTTTCTAGTTCTGAATGGAGTGGGGGATGTGTGAGATCCTTGTTTGCAACGCTGGAAGATTTCCTCCTCATCTCTAAGATCGCAGACAATACTGGTGACTGGTCCTTTGTCCTCTGCTGCAGGGAGACCACAGACAATACTGGTGACTGGTCCTTTGTCCTCTGCTGCAGGGAGACCACAGACAATACTGGTGACTGGTCCTTTGTCCTCTGCTGCAGGGAGACCACAGACAATACTGGTGACTGGTCCTTTGTCCTCTGCTGCAGGGAGATCACAGACAATACTGGTGACTGGTCCTTTGTCCTCTGCTGCAGGGAGATCACAGACAATACTGGTGACTGGTCCTTTGTCCTCTGCTGCAGGGAGATCACAGACAATACTGGTGACTGGTCCTTTGTCCTCTGCTGCAGGGAGATCACAGACAATACTGGTGACTGGTCCTTGGTCCTCTGCTGCAGGGAGATCACAGACAATACTGGTGACTGGTCCTTTGTCCTCTGCTGCAGGGAGATCACAGACAATACTGGTGACTGGTCCTTTGTCCTCTGCTGCAGGGAGATCACAGACAATACTGGTGACTGGTCCTTTGTCCTCTGCTGCAGGGAGATCACAGACAATACTGGTGACTGGTCCTTTGTCCTCTGCTGCAGGGAGACCACAGACAATACTGGTGACTGGTCCTTTGTCCTCTGCTGCAGGGAGATCACAGACAATACTGGTGACTGGTCCTCTGTCCTCTGCTGCAGGGAGGTCACAGACAATACTGGTGACTGGTCCTTTGTCCTCTGCTGCAGGGAGATCACAGACAATACTGGTGACTGGTCCTTTGTCCTCTGCTGCAGGGAGATCACAGACAATACTGGTGACTGGTCCTTTGTCCTCTGCTGCAGGGAGACCACAGACAATACTGGTGACTGGTCCTTTGTCCTCTGCTGCAGGGAGATCACAGATAATACTGGTGACTGGTCCTCTGTCCTCTGCTGCAGGGAGGTCACAGACAATACTGGTGACTGGTCCTCTGTCCTCTGCTGCAGGGAGGTCACAGACAATACTGGTGACTGGTCCTTTGTCCTCTGCTGCAGGGAGGTCACAGACAATACTGGTGACTGGTCCTTGGTCCTCTGCTGCAGGGAGATCACAGACAATACTGGTGACTGGTCCTTTGTGCTCTGCTGCAGGGAGATCACAGACAATACTGGTGACTGGTCCTTTGTCCTCTGCTGCAGGGAGATCACAGACAATACTGGTGACTGGTCCTTTGTGCTCTGCTGCAGGGAGATCACAGACAATACTGGTGACTGGTCCTTTGTTCTCTGCTTCAGGGAGATCACAGACAATACTGGTGACTGGTCCTTTGTCCTCTGCTGCAGGGAGATCGCAGACAATACTGATGACTGGTCCTTTGTCCTCTGCTGCAGGGAGATCGCAGACAATACTGGTGACTGGTCCTTTGCTCTCACAAAAAACATAAATGTGTATTTACAGTTTCGGGGACACGCCATTGATGGTCTCACAGGTTTGGGGGACACGCCACTGATGTTCTCAGGTTTGGGGGACACGCCACTGATGGTCTCTTAGATTAGGGGACGAGCCATCGACGGTCTCTCAGATTAGGGGGACGAGCCATTGACGGTCTCTCAGGTTAGGGGGACACGCCGTTGACGGTCTCTCAGGTTAGGGGGACACGCCGTTGACGGTCTCTCAGGTTAAGGGCAACGCCACTGATGGTCCCTCAGGTTAGGGGAACACGCCATTGATGGTCTCTCAGATTAGGGGGACACGCCATTGATGGTCTCTCAGATTAGGGGGACACGCCATTGATGGTCTCTCAGATTAGGGGGACACGCCATTGATGGTCTCTCAGGTTAGGGGGACGAGCCATTGACGGTCTCTCAGGTTAGGGGGACGAGCCATTGACGGTCTCTCAGGTTAGGGGGACGAGCCAGTGACGGTCTCTCATGTTAGGGGGCACGCCATTGATGGTCTCTCAGGTTAGGGGGCACGCCACTGATGGTCTCTCAGGTTAGGGGGCACGCCACTGATGGTCTCTCAGGTTAGGGGGCACGCCACTGATGGTCTCTCAGGTTAGGGGGCACGCCACTGATGGTCTCTCAGGTTAGGGGGCACGCCATCTATGGTCTCTCAGGTTAGGGGGCACGCCATTGATGGTCTCTTTGTCTCAGCTTGGCCCCCATAGGGCTACATTCAATACATCATCACATAAGTGAGGTTCTCTTTGTGTCTTCTCCTCCACTACCAAGCTTACACACCTCCCCCAGGGCCTGAAACATGTACAACTAACACTGCACTGCATGGAGCTCTGAGTAACAGTAAGATGCCCCCAAATCTCAGTCTGATATCTGCTGTATACGTCCTCAAATAATATATAATGGAATCAAAAACATTCCTTGTGCCTAATCCCTGATTACTAAACTGACCAATCAGAGATGACCCTGTGGGACTTCTGAAGTACAGTGATCAGCAATTCAGTCTGTATATCCTGGACATATGATCTCCAACCCATCAGCTGTATTCCCTATATTGGTGAGTGTGCGCTCATAGACGTCATAATACGTCAAATAGTCCACAGAATGTGGCAAGGCCGGCAAGAATCCTGAGAGAGGGAGGCGGAGATCTAGAATGATATTATTATTATTTTGTTTCTGCATCTTGGCACCAGAAGATCCATGTCCAACTCCCTTTTCACAGCAAAGTGCTTGAAAACCCATTTTCCCAGGTTTAGATGTTGATAACAGAGAAGGTATGCTTGCCAATTTTCCAGGCCTGGTATGTAAATGGCGAACATGGGCAGAGGATCAAGCCCATTTTCTTTTGAGCAGTGCAGCTTCTGGTACCTCCCTGTTGGTTGATTTTTTTTTTTTCCATGAATATGCCAGTGCCTGAATGGATTCTTGTCAGGTAACCTTGCAACTGTTGGATTAAGCAATGAAGGGACAACTGAATTAGAAGCAAGAAGATACACGTGTCTTTGCAGGCAGAGTGGCAAATTTGAGTGCATTAGGCAGGGAGGAGGAAGTCTAAGAAACTTAAAATTGTAGCCCCTGGAAATGACACTCTGGACCCAGACATCTGAGAGTTGCTGTAACTACAAGGCCAACAGATGTCCCCCAACTGTGACAAGTGGAGGTGCACCATTCAATGGGAAGACAGTTTGGAGGACCACATCTTCCAACAAAGTTTGTTGTGGACTTCGGCTTGGAGCTTGAGGCCTGAGAGGGACAAAAGGAACTTTTCCTAGCCTCAGGAGTAGAGGGTCTACATTAGAAGCACAGGCCTTTGTTTTCTTGTAGAAGAGAGTACTCCTGCACTCTGTGATCTCCTTAATGTACTTATCCAAGGAGGGACAAAAGAGACATTCTTCTACAAATGGCAGATCCTCTAGGTGTTTCTTGCATAGGAGTTGTGCTAACCAGCATTTGAGCCAAAGAATCCCATGCATAAGGATGAAGAGAAGGCTCACCCTGGAGTTCTGGCAGAGCATCCCCACCAAGCCTCACGCAATAGAGTAAGACCACAAGTATAAACTGTAGTTGTTGGTGTATGGAAGAATCCATGAAGAGCTTGGGTCTTCGGCTATTCGCATAGGGTCTGACAAACTGCAATGGAGGCAACTGTAAGTTGCATGGTTGGGCCTGTGAAAGAAAAAGGGCTCTAAAGAGGACCTCTAATATATTATCTGCTTGGTCCTTGAACAAAAAATTATCTTCTACAGGGACTTAAGTATTTTGCTAAGACAAGAGATGGCAGGATCCACAACAGGGACTGTCCATTTTTGAATGAAGCTCTCCTTGATGGGATAATGCTGAAGAAAATAAACTTGAGAAGCAAACCAATTCTTAGGGTGCGACACTTTGTGGGACAGACTCCAAGAGCCAGATGACTGGGAAGGTCTTAGCAGATTTGCGCAATTGTAGGGACCCCATGTATGAGACCTTGAGGTGAGCAGACTTAGGCTGCTGTAATGCTAAACAAGCACATACAGAGTCAATAACACTGGTACCCTTAGGTTGAAAGATAATATCAGCTGAAAATCATTCATTACGATACAATTCCTTATAATCAAAGGGGAGGGTCCTCTTCATCTACCTCCTCAGATGTGTCTGCTGCCAAGGTAAAATTAGAGACTAACTCTGCATGAAAATCTGAAAGTACTCCTTCAATCCCAGTTTCCAAAAGGTCTGAAATCCAGCACTGTAGCAAAAAATTCAACCCTGGATAAGTAGGAGGAAGCCTGAGCAGCCAAAGGGCCAGCAGATGCCCAAAGGAAGACGGAATCAGACTGGGAGCAGCGATGCCAAATGGGGATACTAGCCATGTGTTTAGAGCCAGTGAGGCCATCTGGCCCTTAACTGTGCTTGTAATTTGCCGTGTGTGGTGCACAAGTGCCCACAATGGAGACCTCTACTGATGTATAGAGTAAAAGGTTAAGCCTTCAATGATTATAATTTTTTTTTTCTCTTTTTTAAAATAAGAAACATCACTATACTTATATGCTCTGTGCAATGGACTTGCACAGAGAGGCCAAAAACATCCACTTCTCAGGTCCTGCGCCGGTGCTCCTGGCCCCTTCTCTCTTTCCAGTGCCCCCATGGGAAGCAACTTCCTATGGGGGCACTGGTGCGTGCTCCCGGCTTTGATTGACAGCAGCGGGAGCCAATTGCTGCCGGTGCCCCAGCAAAGCCAGTGAGACCAGGAAGTGAGGGGAGAAAAGAGCTGCATCCACAGTGCTGGTTTGAATAAGGGCTCAGGTAAGTAAAAGGGGGGCAAAAACAATACCTAAACTTGCGCATCAATGCGCACACCTGTCACTTATGCTGGCGCCAAGAGGGCTATTTAAACAGGCTTCTGCATTGACTCATTGCTGTTTGGTCTGCAGCTTCTGTGTGTGTTCTAGATTCCTGTGTTGACCTCTGATCCTGATTTGGCTTACTTCTGACCTGTGTTTTTCTGCTACCTACCCCGACCTCGGCTCGTCTTGGATTCTGCTTTTGCCTCCTGTCTCTGCTTGATTGATCTCCTATTGCTGACTTGGCTTGTGACCCAACCATCCTGCTGTCTATGCCTTATCTGCCCAACCATTACTGACCCGGCCTGTCTGACCCTGCATCTTGCTCACCCAGCTTGCTACAGCCCCCAGTCCAGAAAGTTCTCATCTGGTTTCTGCTTCCAGCTGCCTAATGCAGTCTGCCAAATTCTGTGCCAGCTCATCTACTACCAGTCTGCTTGCTGCCACAACCACCTGCTGACTGCTGCCATGCGGACTACGGGACTGATTGCAGTCACTTTTATGTCGCTGTGCTCATGTGGCTGCTGTCTTACTAGCAGCGGTCCATGAGCCAGGCCTGTTCGAGAGGCCCTCTTCTACATGTCAGGCTCACTGACCAGGTATGTGACAAGTTGTGAATACTTGTGCCACCTGGGAAAAAGTCTGCCAAGAGAAAGAAAGCTGCTTGCACATGTTTATTGAAGCAGCTGAGAACAAGACCATGTAGACACAATAGCACCAGACTCAGAATAGGGGCAATGGCACCCCAGAGCAAATTCAAAATGAGCAAGCCCTGCACTTACCATGGCAGATGTCTTGGCACTAGACATGTGTGGCCAGGCAGTGGGGGAATAGAATTTTGGGGTGTGTCTATAAAGAAATCTCCAACAGGAGGAAAGAGGTCCTCTATATAGAAATGTATGTCATTAGAGGGGTCACCAGCAGGAGGAAGGAGGTCCCAATTCCTCTATACAGATCTTTTTATCACTAGAGGGGTCACCAAGAGGAGGAAGGAGGTCCTGATTCATCTATATAGATCTTTATATCACTAGAGCGGTCACCAGCAGGAGGAAGGAGGTCCTGATTCCTCTATATAGATCTTTATATCACTAGAGGGGTCACCAGCAGGAGGAAGGAGGTCCCAATTTCTCTATATAGATCTTTATATCACTAGAGGGATCACCAAGAGGAGGAAGGAGGTCCTGATTCCTCTATATAGATCTTTAGATCACTAGAGGGGTCACCAAGACAAGGAAGAAGATATAGATTCCTCTATATAGATCTTTATATCACTAGAGGGGTCGCCAAGATGAGGAAGGAGGTCCTGATTCCTCTATACAGATCTTTTTATCACTAGAGGGGTCACCGGCAGGAGGAAGGAGCTCCTGATTCCTCTATATAGATCTTTCTATCCCTAGAGGTGTCACCAGCAGGAGGAAGGAGGTCCCAATTATTCTATATAGATCTTTTTATCACTAGCTGGATCACCAGAAAGAGGAAGGAGGTCCCGATTCCTCTATATAGATCTTTATATCACTAGAGGGGTCACCGGCAGGAGGAACAAGCTCCTGATTCCTCTATATAAATCTTTATATCCCTAATGGGGTCACCAGCAGGAGGAAGGAGGTCCCAATTCCTCTATATAGATCTTTATACCACTAGAGGTATCACCAGGAGGAGGAAGGAGGTCCTGATTCCTCTATATAGATCTTTATATTACTAGAGGGATAACCAGCAAGAGGAAGGAGGTCCTGATTCCTCTATATAGATCTTTATATCACTAGAGGGGTCACCAGCAGGAGGAAGGAGCTCCTGATTCCTCTATATAGATCGTTATATCACTAGAGGGGTTACCGGCAGGAGGAAGGAGCTCCTAATTCCTCTATATAGATCTTTTTATCACTAGAGGGGTCACCGGCCGGAGGAACAAGCTCCTGATTCCTCTATATAGATCTTTATATCCCTAATGGGGTCACCAGCAGGAGGAAGGAGGTCCTGATTCCTCTATATAGATCTTTATATCACTAGAGGGGTCACCAGCAGGAGGAAGGAGGTCCCAATTCCTCTATATAGATCTTTATATCACTAGAGGGGTCACCAGCAGGAGAAAGGAGGTCCTGATTCCTCTATATAGATCTTTATATCACTAGAGGGGTCACCAGCAGGAGGAAGGAGGTCCTGAATCCTCTATATAGATCTTTATATCACTAGAGGGGTCACCAGCAGGAGGAAGGAGGTCCTGATTCCTCTATATAGATCTTTTTATCACTAGAAGGATCACCAGCAGGAGAAAGGAGCTCTTGATTCCTCTATATAGATCTTTATATCACTAGAGGGGTCACCAAGACGAGGAAGGAGGTCCTGATCCCTCTATATACCGGTAGATGTTTTTATCACCAGCAGGAGAAAGGAGCTCCCGATTCCTCTATATCAGTGGTTCTCAACCTGGGGGTCGAATGATGATTTGCCGGGGTTCACTGAATCCCGGGCTGATCCTGAAGCCCACACTGCTCTCCCAGCCTTTTTGCGGTCGCTTTCTGGAGCCGTGGCCACCCAGCTGGGCTGTTTCTGGAGCCCGCGGCCGCCCACTCAGCCTTTTCGCAGCCCCCCCACTCAGTTCACGGCATGGCTGGGGGGCAGAGACTAGAGGTGAGCTGACTGGTGAGGAATGTGAAGTGGGAGGGGCTGGAGGAGACCCTATCTCCTGATTTCGACATAGGTGTCACTGCTACGAGACACCACAAAGTCACACAGTGAATCTGGAGACACAGTGAATAACACTACCTGTGATTAGTTGCCATTAAAAGTCCCCACTACAGTTCTCAGATCAGCAGATGACCTTGATTGAGAGCACCTAAGTTGGCTGATCAGAACTCCCCACCAGCACTGCCACTCATCCCAACTCCCCGCCATCACTGCCACTCATCCCAACTCCCCGCCATCACTGCTACTCATCTTATTCCCCCCACCAAGGAGTAAGAAAAGGAATAAAAATAGAGAATACATGGAAAGGAGAGGAAAAGAGGAGGAACAAAGAAAAAGAGAGAAAGAACAAGAAAGATGCAGGAGGAAGAAGGTCTCGATTCCTCTATTTAGATCTTTATATCACTAGAGGTGTCATCAGCAGGAGGCAAGAGATTCTGATTCCTCTATATAGTAGATCTTTATACCACTAGAGGGATCACCAGCAGAAGGAAGGAGGTCCTGATTTCTCTATATAGATCTTTATATCACTAGAGGGGTCACCAAGACTAGGAAGAAGGTCCTGATTCCTCTATTTAGATCTTTATATCACTAGAGGTGTCATCAGCAGGAGGCAGGAGATTCTGATTCCTCTATATAGTAGATCTTTATATCACTAGAGTGGTCACCGCCAGGAGGAAGGAGGTCCTGAATCCTCTATATAGATCTTTATATCCCTAGAGGGGTCACCAGCAAGAGGAAGGAGGTCCTAATTCCTCTATATAGATCTTTATATCACTAGAGGGGTTACCAAGATGAGGAAGGAGGTCCAGATTGCCCTATATAGATCTTTATATCACTAGAGTGGTCACCGCCAGGAGGAGGGAGCTCCTGATTCCTCTATATAGATCTTTATATCCCTAGAGGGATCACCAGCAGGAGGAAGGAGGTCCTGATTCCTCTATATAGATCTTTATATCCCTAGAGGGATCACCAGCAGGAGGAAGGAGGTCCTGATTCCTCTATCTAGAGCTTTATATCACTAGAGGGATCACCGGCAGGAGGCCCTGATTCCTCTATATAGATCTTTAGTAAGGGTCATTTAGAATATTGTGTCCAATTCTGGAGATCTCACTTAGAAAAAGATATTGATAAGATAGAACAAGTCCAGAGACAGGTAACAAAAATGGTGAAAGGGGTGGGGAATAAAACATATCAGGAGAGACTTCAAAAACTTAAAGCAGAACTCCGGGCAAAAACTTTTTTTTCCATGTCCTTGTTGATCTCCTACCTATACCAACTATGCCACCCATCTTCTTCTGAGCTCTGTAGTTCGTCTGTAATAGCCTGATGATTTTGCAGAACAGCTGTTAATCTCCTGTTATTACCTGTTTGTAAGACCGCTGGCTGCTATTCCTCCTGTACCCTCAGCCAGCGGTCTTGTCACAGCCCATGTGTAGTCCTAGCTACAGCAAGCAGGGATGCACTTCTGTCCCTACTTGCTGTAGTGGGCGAAGGGGTCTCACAGACCCTGGTCTGTACCGCCCATGGAGGTGGTGTCCTTCTCCTCTTCCCTCCTCCTCCTCCTCCCTGCCAGCACGCCAGTCACTGCCTCCACCACCCCCCCCTACTGCCGGGCGCCCGCCTGTCAATCACCTGTCGCTGCTACACAGGGATTGTTAGGAGACACCAGCTGGATGACAGGTTTTGTATGTGAAAACACCGATTGCCCAAAAGTCCTGCCTCCTGGACTGGAATTGGACCAGTGTGCTGTCTATCACAATGCCAGTCGAGGAGGCGGGACTTTTGGCAATTGTTGTTTTCACATACAAAACCTGTCATCCAGCCAGTGTCTCCTAACAATCCCTGTTGCACTTCTGGTCACAGATAGGTGGCACCTATGGGCACAGAAAAGCAGCATCTATAGACACAGATAAGGGGCACCTATGGACACAGATAAGCGGCACTTCTGGGCACAGATAAGAGGCATCTATGGACACAGATAGGCGACACTTCTGGGCACAGATAGGCGACACTTCTGGGCACAGATAGGCGACACTTCTGGGCACAGATAGGCAGCATATCTGGACACAGATAAACGGCAGCTATGGGCACAGATAAACGGCAGCTATGGGCACAGATAGGCGGTACCTATGAGCACATACAGGCAGCATTTCTGGACACAGATAGGCAGCTCTTATGGGCACAAATAAGCTGCACAGATGGGCAGTGAGGCGGCAATGATGAGGCTACATATATGGGCACTGATAAGGCTGCACTGATAAGCATTGGACCATCCACTGCCAAATATCTGTAAGAGGGGTAATTTTTTGCCTTATTTTCTGTGTGATGTGTATTATACAGTATGTGACGTTACATATCACAGAGACCGGTATTGTGGTAATATTGAAGTCTATTGAGATTTCCATACATTAGAACAGGGGTCAGCAACCTTTTTCCACTTACGGACCGGATTCAATGTATGTGAATGCATTGAGGGCCAGATTCAATGTATGTGAATGCATTGAGGGCCGCATTCACCTTCTAATAATAATCCTAACATAGTAATAATAGCAGTACCGATTTACCTCACTTTAAGGTGCTTCACTAATACAAAGTCAGTTCACTCTGAGGGAGCATGTGGTTGGGAATTCGGATTTTACTGCCCCTCCCCCTTCCTGGCACCCAAGGGTGGCTGACGCCCGCCCTGCCAGCCAGCATGATCTGGAGATGGGGTTCCTGTCCCTAGGAAAGATAGGGGCCCTGTTCCCAGGGGAGATGGGGGCCACATCCCCAGGGGTGATGGGGTCCCTGTCCCCAAGGAAGTGGTCCCTTATAGGGTCTCCCTTCACATTACCCCCATAGTGTCCTCTGTAACGCGGCAGATATTCACGTTATACCAAAACTGGGTAAAGATCACGGAGATTGTTCTACCATCCAATTTCCTTAATAAATGTGGACTTAGATTGAATTATTTTCTTCAGGATTTGGCCCTAATCACCAGGCATCTGACCAGACCAGAAGAATCTTTGGATATCCATAAAGCGTTTGATTCCCTATCCTGGGACTATTTATTTCATATTTTTGTCGCTTTGGGTTTGGCCAAAATTTTTTAGCGCCACTCTACGCATTATATGACACACCTAGTGCGTCCTTAATGCTTAAAGGATATTCCACACGATCCCTCGCTTTCCATAGGGGGGGGGACTCGGCAGGGGTGCCCTTCTGTCCCCATTACTATTCGTTTTAGCAATAGAACCGCTTGCAATAAAGATCCGCAACTGTCCGGGAACATAATGTATACTTTTGGCGGATGACATCTTGATGGTCATGTCGTCACCCATTACCACCCTCCCCAACTTATATGCAATACTTCAACCCTTTTTTGGGAATCTCTGGCCTGACACTCAATCATGACAAATCTAGGGCACTGAATATCTCTACAGAATAGCACTCAATAAGCCCTTGAACAATCTTATAAATTTAATTGGAAACCAGAGGCTCTTCCTTACCTAGGCATTCATTTGACGCCTTCTCTACATACCTTATATTCCCACAATTATCCTGCAGTGTATAGATGTTTGACGGCAGACTTAGATAGAGGGCAACTCCATCCTCCATCGTAGTTCTTCGGCAGACTACATTCGGTAAAAATGAATGTTCTTCCGAGAATTTTATATTTTTTCGCACTATACCAGTGGCACTTGTTAGATCTGATCTTATAGCATTTCAAAAGAAGCTTCTTCAGTTTAACGGGGTGACAAGTGGACCAGGGTGAATAAGCGCACACTGTTAAACCCCAAAACAGAAGGGAGGCCAGAGACTTCCCGATCTGCTGAAATATTTTCACGCTGCCCAAATGGCCCAACTTACTAAATTTCATTCCCAACAGCCCCACACGTTGTGGATGTTGATGGAATCCTATTCTTGCCAATTTAAACCAAAATCTCAAACATTATGTGGTTGCCGTCAAAAGATCGGCCTACAATTCTATGCCCCTCCCTTTCTTTGTCACTAGATATCTGGGATAGACTGTCCAGATCTCGTAACTTCAAATCACCTCACATCCCATTAGCTCCTCTCTTGCGAAATAAGGATTGCACCCCGGGCCTCACCCCCTGCCCCTTGCTTGCTTTTGAATGGTGTTCCAACAAGGGTTTCATGCGGATTGCAAACCTTTGTGATCAGAAAGGAATGTTATCCAAAAGATCGCTGATAGAAAAACACAAACATTTTAGATATACTCAAATACACCATTATCTACATACCTTCTCACACAAAAGTGATCTCGCCACTATGTCACCTATGGAAAATATGTGTCGTCAATATGATAAAATCCGAGGTCATATATCTGCAATATACACTATTCTAACGTATACCTCAGTAAAACTGAGTTATATGGCTAGATGGGAACAGTATATCCAGGAAACCCTGGAACTTGAGGAATGGCATTCCATAGCGCTAGCAGCATCAAGGTCACTTATCAACACTTCTATTATAGAAGCAAATTATAAGGTATTATTGAGGTGGTATTTGGTACCAGCTAGACTGGCCACTTTTGTTCCTCTAAGTGTTTTCAGGGCTGTGGTCAGGAAGGGACGGCCTACCACATGTGGTGGCAATGCCCCAAGGTACGGAGGTTCTGGGTCAGGGTTTACCATTTCATTTATACTCTCACCTAAATTAACCTGAGTAAGTCCCCAAGACACGTGTTACTAGGTTGTAGGTAGAACAAGCCTTTAAAACTCAGAGATGGCTCCTCACATTCATATTTGTTTCTGCTAAAATTACAATAGCCAGAAACTGGAAGTCGGCGGCTATACCATTTGACCAACTCATACATAAAGTTTCTTGGCTTATGTTAAATGAAAGGCTGATGGCAATCTTACAGGATAAAATGAAGATTTTTGGGGTCCATGGATTGGATATCTGACTAATGATCCCCGGACTGTTGCTGGCTAGGTTTCCTCCTGGTCAGCATGGATCGGAGCGTGGAGTCCTTTCCCTTCCCTCCTCTTTCCCCTGGTTCTCTTTTCATCTCTCGTCCTTATTGGATTCCTTTTCTTTTTTTGTTTTCCCGCTCCCCACCTTTTTTTTTCTCTCTTCTTTTTGGATCTTGGTATTGTGGGGCCTGGACTGCATTCTTCCACGCTTTTGAGGGGTGGAGTGTCTCCCTCTACTAGTGGGGGGGTGCACATCCCCCGGCCTGGGGGGCGTACTCTACGACCTGTTTAATTGAGCGGATACCATGACGTAGAATATATTGAGATGTTTAGGATTCGTGGTCTGCCTTACAGCTTGCTTGGGAAATTGATAATCAAGACTGTAGTTAATGAAACATTATTACTATAGATTACGATTTCTTGCCTCTAAATCATAAGAAGAAAGTTGTCCTAGGGAGCATGGCCTATCGCCACGCAGAGTATGGTAACATGTTCCTTCCAGGGTACTTATGTAATTATAAAGTCCATTTTTTTTTTCATTCTTGTACTGTATGTTTTTCAGAATATGAAAGCTTTGTATTGTTCAGAGTCAATGCCAAAGTCTTTATTCTGTTCTGTGAAAAACTGGAATTAAAAATTACTGAAACATAGTGTCCTCTGCCCCCATAGTGTCCTTTGCTCCCTGCCCCTATCATGCCCTCTGCGTCTTCTTCCCTCATAGTGCCCTCTGCCCCCAATAATGTCCTCTTCCCTCTGCCCCCATAGTGTCCTCTTCCCTCTGCCCCCATAGTGTCCTCTTCCCTCTGCCCCCAATAGTGCCCTCTTCCCTCATAGTGTCCTCTGCCCTCAATAGTGTCCTCTTCCCTCTGCCCCCATAGTGTCCTCTTCCCTCTGCCCCCAATAGTGCCCTCTTCCCTCATAGTGTCCTCTGCCCTCAATAGTGTCCTCTTCCCTCTGCCCCCATAGTGTCCTCTTCCCTCTGCCCCCATAGTGTCCTCTTCCCTCTGCCCCCAATAGTGCCCTCTTCCCTCATACTGTCCTCTTCCCTCTGCCCCCAATAGTGCCCTCTACCCTCATAGTGTCCTCTGCCCTCCCTGCACCCCACAGACACAAAAACACACACTGTTCCGGTAGAACTCTCCTACCTTACATAGGTGTAGAGCACTGCAGAGAGCGGCTGGTATCACAGGGCTGGATGGGGACAGGAACTGCTGAAGTTAACTTTTTACATCAACAGGCTGGTGATTGGTTGCTAGGTACGCCCAGCAACCAATCACCTACTGTTTAGTTTATACGGTTAACTTCAGAGGTTCCTGCCCCCATCCAGCCCTGTGATACCAGCCGCTCGCCACTGTCCAATGAAGAAGACAGCGGCGAACATGTCCGCGGGCCGACCCCTGCAGTAGAGAGTTCCACCATTATTGTGTTATTGATTAGTAAGTTATCGCTGCACTTTTTTGTTTTTTTTCTCATGCCAACATTTACTTGTGCCACATGCTGATGTAAAGCAGCATGTCCCGGCTCTTTCTGTGGGGCGGATAGGGATGTGCTCATATACACCATACAAGCACTGATTACGGTTATAGATCTTTGTAATACTGAATTAGAGCAGAGTACAGCGGCTAAAATATATAATTATGCGATGTGTCTACAGTTCAGTAATGATTACATAAAGCAAGTAAGGTCAATACGTTTATCTCCTGTTGTGTGTGGAGGGGGAGCATACAAACATGCCCTATCCGGCTGTGCGTTACTGAGTAGTGTGGCTGCAGAATGAGGGGGTGTGATTTATGGTGAGGTGGGCTTGTTCACATTTAACATGTACAGGCCTAGTATACCCTCCAAAGTTCACTGCAATTCCCAAAGATTCATGGGAATTGTAGTTTGATTATAGAGCGAGGAGAGGATATGATGTAATCACTGTTCTAACAGCTCCTCCTTGGCAGAATACATGCAGCATTTTTTTGAATTACAGAGCTGACTTCCCGAAAATTCAATTAGATTTCTCTTCAATGGTAAGGAATTTCACAAATGTAATAACTGTTTAGTGTTGGGGGGGGTGTACTAATGGGGGATTTTTTTTGTCAGTCCCGGAGTTCTGCTTTAATATGTACAGTCTGAAGGAAAGAAGAGAAAGGGAAGACCTGATTGAAAGCTTTAAATACATGAATAAGATCCAGGAGGGCTGTACTCAATATGAAGCTAAGATAAATAACATGAAGACATGACCTCAAACTAGTAGAAGGAAAATTTAAAGTATTATTTTACCAAACAAAAGTAGTTGATGCTTGGAACAGACTTCCAGCAGAGGTAGAGCATCAGTCAACATTAAGCAATTTTAAACATAATGCATCTATATTTAAAAAAAAAAAGAAAAAAGAAGAGGGGTTACATTTTTTCCTAAAAAAATGGCAGACTTGGACCACCTGGTCTTTTTCTGCCATCATTCATCAATGTTTATAAATCCCATCAGTGCCCATCCCAGAAGTCATCTCTTTTACGGGGATAACCAATTGTCCCATCAGTGAACCAAAGGGAAAGCCAACCGCCCCATCACTGAATGTCCTGAAAGGGATCTCTTTCCACAGTGTATCGATCGTCCCATTTTTGCATGTCTAGGAAGTCATATTTGTATACAGAGAACCGATCGTCCCAGCATTGCACATTCAGGAAGTCATCTGTATACAGAGTCGGTCGTCCCATCACTGTATGTCCAGAAAGTCATATCTGTATACAGAGAGTCGTTCGTCCCAGCGTTGCACATTCAGGAAGTTATATCTGTATACAGAGTCGGTCGTCCCATCACTGTATGTCCAGAAAGTCATATCTGTATACAGAGTGTCGTTCGTCCCAGCGTTGCACATTCAGGAAGTCATATCTGTATACAGAGAGTCGTTCATCCCAGCGTTGCACATTCCGGAAGTTATATCTGTATACAGAGTCGGTCGTCCCATCACTGTATGTCCAGAAAGGCATCTCCAGCGCTGTGCTGGGAGGTCTGATGAGAGATGAGACGGGATAGGTCAGGGAAGTCCTTGTCACACTGCGGGCAGGAATAGCTCTGAACACTAACATGCTGTCTGTGGTGTCGGTGGCTGCGCTGATGACGGAACAGATTGGAGCTCTGTGTAAACGACTTTCCACACTCACAAACGTATGGCCTCTCCCTCGTGTGCACCCGCTGGTGCATGATGAGGTGTGACCTACAATTAAAACTCTTTTCACAACGCTGACACTGAAATGGTTTCTTCGGAGGGAGGGAAGTCACTGCCAGGCCCAGGTACGTCTTGCACTGATCGCCAGTGGTTAGTATGGCGTTATTGTTGCCACCGGGCAGCAGAAGAGTTCTGGTGACTTGGCTCAACTCCGTAGAACTCTGCCTCAGGTTTCTGCTGGGTGCTTTGGTCACCTTTCCTCGTTTTTTGCACACAAGTTGCAAAGCTTCCTGCATGTGTAGATGGTCAGAATTGCTGTCCGTTTCCACTGTACAAAGCGGAGCCTGAAGACTGGTCGGAGAACTTTCCTGCTTGATCTTAATAATCGGCAAATTCTCGACTGCAACAGAGAAAAGAGCACAGCTGAAATGTCAAAGAAAGAGGACATACTTTTCTAAGATACAACTCCTCACATTACAAGCAAGACGTACTATGTGGGAACCCACCTCCCGCCATGAACACTTCTATACACTCCACTCCATCCCAGACTAAGAGGGACATACTATGTGGGAACCCAAATCCCACCATGAACACTTCTGTACACTCCACTCCATCCCAGACTAAGAGGGACATACTATGTGGGAACCCACCTCCCACCATGAACAAATCGTCTATACACTCCACTCCCTTCCAAACTAAGAGGAACATACTGTATGGGAACCTACCTCCCACCATGAACCAATCGTCTATACACTCCACTCCCTCCCAGACTAAGAGGAACCTACTGTATGGGAACCCACCTCCCACCATGAACCAATCGTCTATACACTCCACTCCCTTCCAAACTAAGAGGAACATACTGTATGTGAACCCTCCTCCCACCATGAACCAATCGTCTATACACTCCACTCCCTCCCAGACTAAGAGGAACATACTGTATGGGAACCCACCTCCCAACATGAACCAATCACTTCTGTACACTCCACTCCCTTCCAGACTAAGAGGGACACACTGTATGGGAACCCACCTCCCACCATGAACCAATCGTCTGTACACTCCACTCCCTTCCAGACTAAGAGGGACACACTGTATGGGAACCTACCTCCCACCATGAACCAATCGTCTATACACTCCACTCCCTCCCAGACTAAGAGGAACATACTGTATGGGAACCCACCTCCCACCATGAACCAATCGTCTGTACACTCCACTCCCTTCCAGACTAAGAGGGACATACTGTATGGGAACCCACCTCCCAACATGAACCAATCACTTCTGTACACTCCACTCCCTTCCAGACTAAGAGGGACACACTGTATGGGAACCCACCTCCCACCATGAACAAATCGTCTATACACTCCACTCCCTTCCAAACTAAGAGGAACATACTGTATGGGAACCTACCTCCCACCATGAACCAATCGTCTATACACTCCACTCCCTCCCAGACTAAGAGGAACCTACTGTATGGGAACCCACCTCCCACCATGAACCAATCGTCTATACACTCCACTCCCTTCCAAACTAAGAGGAACATACTGTATGTGAACCCTCCTCCCACCATGAACCAATCGTCTATACACTCCACTCCCTCCCAGACTAAGAGGAACATACTGTATGGGAACCCACCTCCCAACATGAACCAATCGTCTGTACACTCCACTCCCTCCCAGACTAAGAGGAACATACTGTATGGGAACCCACCTCCCACCATGAACCAATCGTCTATACACTCCACTCCCTCCCAGACTAAGAGGGACACACTGTATGGGAACCCACCTCCCACCATGAACCAATCGTCTGTACACTCCACTCCCTTCCAGACTAAGAGGGACACACTGTATGGGAACCTACCTCCCACCATGAACCAATCGTCTATACACTCCACTCCCTCCCAGACTAAGAGGAACATACTGTATGGGAACCCACCTCCCACCATGAACCAATCGTCTGTACACTCCACTCCCTTCCAGACTAAGAGGGACATACTGTATGGGAACCCACCTCCCAACATGAACCAATCACTTCTGTACACTCCACTCCCTTCCAGACTAAGAGGGACACACTGTATGGGAACCCACCTCCCACCATGAGCCAATCGTCTATACACTCCACTCCCTCCCAGACTAAGAGGAACACACTGTATGGGAACCCACCTCCCACCATGAACCAATCGTCTGTACACTCCACTCCCTTCCAGACTAAGAGGAACATACTGTATGGGAACCCACCTCCCAACATGAACCAATCACTTCTGTACACTCCACTCCCTTCCAGACTAAGAGGAACATACTGTATGGGAACCCACCTCCCACCATGAACAAATCGTCTGTACACTCCACTCCCTTCCAGACTAAGAGGGACACACTGTATGGGAACCCACCTCCCACCATGAGCCAATCGTCTGTACACTCCACTCCCTCCCAGACTAAGAGGGACATACTGTATGGGAGCCCACCTCCCACCATGAACAAATCGTCTGTACACTCCACTCCCTTCCAGACTAAGAGGGACACACTGTATGGGAACCCACCTCCCACCATGAGCCAATCGTCTGTACACTCCACTCCCTCCCAGACTAAGAGGAACCTACTGTATGGGAACCCTCCTCCCACCATGAACCAATCGTCTGTACACTCCACTCCCTCCCAGACTAAGAGGAACCTACTGTATGGGAACCCACCTCCCACCATGAACCAATCGTCTGTACACTCCACTCCCTCCCAGACTAAGAGGGACATACTGTATGGGAACCCACCTCCCAACATGAACCAATCACTTCTGTACACTCCACTCCCTTCCAGACTAAGAGGGACATACTGTATGGGAACCCACCTCCCACCATGAACCAATCGTCTGTACACTCCACTCCCTTCCAGACTAAGAGGGACATACTGTATGGGAACCCACCTCCCACCATGAGCCAATCGTCTGTACACTCCACTCCCTCCCAGACTAAGAGGAACCTACTGTATGGGAACCCTCCTCCCACCATGAACCAATCGTCTATACACTCCACTCCCTCCCAGACTAAGAGGAACCTACTGTATGGGAACCCTCCTCCCACCATGAATCAATCGTCTGTACACTCCACTCCCTCCCAGACTAAGAGGAACCTACTGTATGGGAACCCTCCTCCCACCATGAATCAATCGTCTGTACACTCCACTCCCTCCCAGACTAAGAGGAACCTACTGTATGGGAACCCACCTCCCACCATGAACCAATCGTCTATACACTCCACTCCCTCCCAGACTAAGAGGAACATACTGTATGGGAACCCTCCTCCCACCATGAACCAATCGTCTGTACACTCCACTCCCTCCCAGACTAAGAGGAACCTACTGTATGGGAACCCTCCTCCCACCATGAATCAATCGTCTGTACACTCCACTCCCTCCCAGACTAAGAGGAACCTACTGTATGGGAACCCACCTCCCACCATGAATCAATCGTCTATACACTCCACTCCCTCCCAGACTAAGGGGGATATACTGTATGGGAACCCTCCTCCCACCATGAATCAATCGTCTGTACACTCCACTCCCTCCCAGACTAAGGGGGATATACTGTATACGAACCCACCTCCCACCATGAACCAATCACTTCTGTACACTCCCTTCCAGACTAAGAGGAACCTACTGTATGGGAACCCTCCTCCCACCATGAATCAATCGTCTATACACTCCACTCCCTCCCAGACTAAGGGGGATATACTGTATACGAACCCACCTCCCACCATGAACTAATCACTTCTGTACACTCCCTTCCAGACTAAGAGGAACCTACTGTATGGGAACCCTCCTCCCACCATGAATCAATCGTCTGTACACTCCACTCCCTCCCAGACTAAGAGGAACCTACTGTATGGGAACCCACCTCCCACCATGAACCAATCGTCTGTACACTCCACTCCCTCCCAGACTAAGAGGAACATACTGTATGGGAACCCTCCTCCCACCATGAACCAATCGTCTGTACACTCCACTCCCTCCCAGACTAAGAGGAACCTACTGTATGGGAACCCTCCTCCCACCATGAATCAATCGTCTATACACTCCACTCCCTCCCAGACTAAGGGGGATATACTGTATGGGAACCCTCCTCCCACCATGAATCAATCGTCTGTACACTCCACTCCCTCCCAGACTAAGAGGAACCTACTGTATGGGAACCCTCCTCCCACCATGAATCAATCGTCTGTACACTCCACTCCCTCCCAGACTAAGAGGAACCTACTGTATGGGAACCCACCTCCCACCATGAATCAATCGTCTATACACTCCACTCCCTCCCAGACTAAGGGGGATATACTGTATGGGAACCCTCCTCCCACCATGAATCAATCGTCTGTACACTCCACTCCCTCCCAGACTAAGAGGAACCTACTGTATGGGAACCCTCCTCCCACCATGAATCAATCGTCTATACACTCCACTCCCTCCCAGACTAAGAGGAACCTACTGTATGGGAACCCTCCTCCCACCATGAATCAATCGTCTGTACACTCCACTCCCTCCCAGACTAAGAGGAACCTACTGTATGGGAACCCTCCTCCCACCATGAATCAATCGTCTGTACACTCCACTCCCTCCCAGACTAAGAGGAACCTACTGTATGGGAACCCACCTCCCACCATGAACCAATCGTCTATACACTCCACTCCCTCCCAGACTAAGAGGAACATACTGTATGGGAACCCTCCTCCCACCATGAACCAATCGTCTGTACACTCCACTCCCTCCCAGACTAAGAGGAACCTACTGTATGGGAACCCTCCTCCCACCATGAATCAATCGTCTGTACACTCCACTCCCTCCCAGACTAAGAGGAACCTACTGTATGGGAACCCACCTCCCACCATGAATCAATCGTCTATACACTCCACTCCCTCCCAGACTAAGGGGGATATACTGTATGGGAACCCTCCTCCCACCATGAATCAATCGTCTGTACACTCCACTCCCTCCCAGACTAAGGGGGATATACTGTATACGAACCCACCTCCCACCATGAACCAATCACTTCTGTACACTCCCTTCCAGACTAAGAGGAACCTACTGTATGGGAACCCTCCTCCCACCATGAATCAATCGTCTATACACTCCACTCCCTCCCAGACTAAGGGGGATATACTGTATACGAACCCACCTCCCACCATGAACTAATCACTTCTGTACACTCCCTTCCAGACTAAGAGGAACCTACTGTATGGGAACCCTCCTCCCACCATGAATCAATCGTCTGTACACTCCACTCCCTCCCAGACTAAGAGGAACCTACTGTATGGGAACCCACCTCCCACCATGAACCAATCGTCTGTACACTCCACTCCCTCCCAGACTAAGAGGAACATACTGTATGGGAACCCTCCTCCCACCATGAACCAATCGTCTGTACACTCCACTCCCTCCCAGACTAAGAGGAACCTACTGTATGGGAACCCTCCTCCCACCATGAATCAATCGTCTATACACTCCACTCCCTCCCAGACTAAGGGGGATATACTGTATGGGAACCCTCCTCCCACCATGAATCAATCGTCTGTACACTCCACTCCCTCCCAGACTAAGAGGAACCTACTGTATGGGAACCCTCCTCCCACCATGAATCAATCGTCTGTACACTCCACTCCCTCCCAGACTAAGAGGAACCTACTGTATGGGAACCCACCTCCCACCATGAATCAATCGTCTATACACTCCACTCCCTCCCAGACTAAGGGGGATATACTGTATGGGAACCCTCCTCCCACCATGAATCAATCGTCTGTACACTCCACTCCCTCCCAGACTAAGAGGAACCTACTGTATGGGAACCCTCCTCCCACCATGAATCAATCGTCTGTACACTCCACTCCCTCCCAGACTAAGAGGAACCTACTGTATGGGAACCCTCCTCCCACCATGAGCCAATCACTTCTGTATACTCCACACCCTTCCAGACTAAGAGGGACATACTGTATGGGAGCCCACCTCCCACCATGAACCAATTGTCTATACACTGGTGGTGGCAGTGGATGCTGTGAGGACGGTGACAGTAGGGCAGAGGATGGTGTCAGTAGACCAGAGGATGGTGTGAGGACGGTGTCAGTAGAGCAGAGGACGGTGTCAGTAGAGCAGTGGACGGTGTCGGTAGGGCAGAGGACGGCGGGCAGAGGACGGTGTCAGTAGGGCAGAGGACGGTGTCAGTAGGGCAGAGGACGGTGGGCAGAGGACGGTGTCAGTAGGGCAGAGGACGGTGGGCAGAGGACGGTGTCAGTAGGGCAGAGGACGGTGTCAGTAGGGCAGAGGACGGTGTCAGCAGGGCAGAGGATGGTGTCAGTAGGGCAGAGGACAGTGTCAGTAGAGCAAAGGACAGTGTCAGTAGAGCAAAGGACGGTGTCAGTAGAGCAGTGAACGGTGTCAGTAGAGCAAAGGACGGTGTCAGTAGAGCAAAGGACGGTGTCAGTAGAGCAGTGGATGGTGTCAGTAGGGCAGTGGATGGTGTCAGTAGGACAGTGGATGGTGTCAGTAGGACAGTGGTATTATTTACAATTTTAGCAGTCCTGTTGGGCGGCTTTGGTGAAATATCAGGGATCTAAACAGAACACAGAGAGGGCACACAAGTTTATTAGGATGAAGGTCAGAGTCGCTGGGTTCACCTAGGTGCATTCTGGGACATACAAGTTTATTAGGATGAAGGTCAGAGTAGCTCGGATCACCTAGGTGCATTCTGGGACATACAAGTTTATTAGGATGAAGGTCAGGAGTAGCTCGGATCACCTAGGTGCATTCTGGGACATACAAGTTTATTAGGATGAAGGTCAGAGTAGCTCGGATCACCTAGGTGCAGTCTGGGACATACAAGTTTATTAGGATGAAGGTCAGAGTAGCTCGGATCACCTAGGTGCATTCTGGTGGGACATACAAGTTTATTAGGATGAAGGTCAGAGTAGCTCGGATCACCTAGGTGCATTCTGGGCATACAAGTTTATTAGGATGAAGGTCAGAGTAGCTCGGATCACCTAGGTGCATTCTGGGACATACAAGTTTATTAGGATGAAGGTCAGGAGTAGCTCGGATCACCTAGGTGCAGTCTGGGACATACAAGTTTTATTAGGATGAAGGTCAGAGTAGCTCGGATCACCTAGGTGCATTCTGGGACATACAAGTTTATAAGGATGAAGGTCAGAGTAGCTGGGCTCACCTAGGTGCATTCTGGGACATACAAGTTTATTAGGATGAAGGTCAGAGTAGCTCGGCTCACCTAGGTGCATTCTGGGACATACAAGTTTATTAGGATGAAGGTCAGAGTAGCTCGGATCACCTAGGTGCATTCTGGGACATACAAGTTTATTAGGATGAAGGTCAGAGTAGCTCGGATCACCTAGGTGCAGTCTGGGACATACAAGTTTATTAGGATGAAGGTCAGAGTAGCTCGGATCACCTAGGTGCATTCTGGGACATACAAGTTTATAGGATGAAGGTCAGAGTAGCTCGGATCACCTAGGTGCATTCTGGGACATACAAGTTTATTAGGATGAAGGTCAGAGTAGCTCGGATCACCTAGGTGCAGTCTGGGACATACAAGTTTATTAGGATGAAGGTCAGAGTAGCTCGGATCACCTAGGTGCAGTCTGGGACATACAAGTTTATTAGGATGAAGGTCAGAGTAGCTCGGATCACCTAGGTGCATTCTGGGACATACAAGTTTATTAGGATGAAGGTCAGAGTAGCTCGGATCACCTAGGTGCAGTCTGGGACATACAAGTTTATTAGGATGAAGGTCAGAGTAGCTCGGATCACCTAGGTGCAGTCTGGGACATACAAGTTTATTAGGATGAAGGTCAGAGTAGCTCGGATCACCTAGGTGCATTCTGGGACATACAAGTTTATTAGGATGAAGGTCAGAGTAGCTCGGATCACCTAGGTGCAGTCTGGGACATACAAGTTTATTAGGATGAAGGTCAGAGTAGCTCGGATCACCTAGGTGCAGTCTGGGACATACAAGTTTATTAGGATGAAGGTCAGAGTAGCTCGGATCACCTAGGTGCAGTCTGGGACATACAAGTTTATTAGGATGAAGGTCAGAGTAGCTCGGATCACCTAGGTGCAGTCTGGGACATACAAGTTTATTAGGATGAAGGTCAGAGTAGCTCGGATCACCTAGGTGCAGTCTGGGACATACAAGTTTATTAGGATGAAGGTCAGAGTAGCTCGGATCACCTAGGTGCATTCTGGGACATACAAGTTTATTAGGATGAAGGTCAGAGTAGCTCGGATCACCTAGGTGCATTCTGGGACATACAAGTTTATTAGGATGAAGGTCAGGAGTAGCTGGGCTCACCTAGGTGCAGTCTGAGACATACAAGTTTATTAGGATGAAGGTAAGAGTAGCTCAGGATCACCTAGGTGCATTCTGGGACATACAAGTTTATTAGGATGAAGGTCAGGAGTAGCTCGGATCACCTAGGTGCAGTCTGGGACATACAAGTTTATTAGGATGAAGGTCAGAGTAGCTCGGATCACCTAGGTGCAGTCTGGGACATACAAGTTTATTAGGATGAAGGTCAGAGTAGCTCGGATCACCTAGGTGCAGTCTGGGACATACAAGTTTATTAGGAATGAAGGTCAGAGTAGCTCGGATCACCTAGGTGCAGTCTGGGACATACAAGTTTATTAGGATGAAGGTCAGAGTAGCTCAGATCACCTAGGTGCATTCTGGGACATACAAGTTTATTAGGATGAAGGTCAGAGTAGCTCGGATCACCTAGGTGCAGTCTGGGACATACAAGTTTATTAGGATGAAGGTCAGGAGTAGCTCGGATCACCTAGGTGCAGTCTGGGACATACAAGTTTATTAGGATGAAGGTCAGAGTAGCTCGGATCACCTAGGTGCATTCTGGGACATACAAGTTTATTAGGATGAAGGTCAGAGTAGCTCGGATCACCTAGGTGCATTCTGGGACATACAAGTTTATTAGGATGAAGGTCAGGAGTAGCTCAGATCACCTAGGTGCAGTCTGGGACATACAAGTTTATTAGGATGAAGGTCAGAGTAGCTCGGATCACCTAGGTGCATTCTGGGACATACAAGTTTATTAGGATGAAGGTCAGAGTAGCTCGGATCACCTAGGTGCATTCTGGGACATACAAGTTTATTAGGATGAAGGTCAGGAGTAGCTCAGATCACCTAGGTGCAGTCTGGGACATACAAGTTTATTAGGATGAAGGTCAGAGTAGCTCGGTTCACCTAGGTGCATTCTGGGACATACAAGTTTATTAGGATGAAGGTCAGAGTAGCTCGGTTCACCTAGGTGCATTCTGGGACATACAAGTTTATTAGGATGAAGGTCAGAGTAGCTGGGCTCACCTAGGTGCATTCTGGGACATACAAGTTTATTAGGATGAAGGTCAGAGTAGCTGGGCTCACCTAGGTGCATTCTGGGACATACAAGTTTATTAGGATGAAGGTCAGAGTAGCTCGGATCACCTAGGTGCATTCTGGGACATACAAGTTTATTAGGATGAAGGTCAGAGTAGCTCGGATCACCTAGGTGCAGTCTGGGACATACAAGTTTATTAGGATGAAGGTCAGAGTAGCTCGGATCACCTAGGTGCAGTCTGGGACATACAAGTTTATTAGGATGAAGGTCAGAGTAGCTCGGATCACCTAGGTGCAGTCTGGGACATACAAGTTTATTAGGATGAAGGTCAGAGTAGCTCGGATCACCTAGGTGCAGTCTGGGACATACAAGTTTATTAGGATGAAGGTCAGAGTAGCTCGGATCACCTAGGTGCATTCTGGGACATACAAGTTTATTAGGATGAAGGTCAGAGTAGCTCGGATCACCTAGGTGCAGTCTGGGACATACAAGTTTATTAGGATGAAGGTCAGAGTAGCTCGGATCACCTAGGTGCATTCTGGGACATACAAGTTTATTAGGATGAAGGTCAGAGTAGCTCGGATCACCTAGGTGCATTCTGGGACATACAAGTTTATTAGGATGAAGGTCAGAGTAGCTCGGATCACCTAGGTGCAGTCTGGGACATACAAGTTTATTAGGATGAAGGTCAGAGTAGCTCGGATCACCTAGGTGCATTCTGGGACATACAAGTTTATTAGGGATGAAGGTCAGAGTAGCTCGGCTCACCTAGGTGCAGTCTGGGACATACAAGTTTATTAGGATGAAGGTCAGAGTAGCTCAGATCAGCTAGGTGCAGTCTGGGACATACAAGTTTATTAGGATGAAGGTCAGAGTAGCTCGGATCACCTAGGTGCATTCTGGGACATACAAGTTTATTAGGATGAAGGTCAGAGTAGCTCGGATCACCTAGGTGCATTCTGGGACATACAAGTTTATTAGGATGAAGGTCAGAGTAGCTCGGATCACCTAGGTGGATTCTGGGACATACAAGTTTATTAGGATGAAGGTCAGAGTAGCTCGGATCACCTAGGTGCAGTCTGGGACATACAAGTTTATTAGGATGAAGGTCAGAGTAGCTGGGCTCACCTAGGTGCATTCTGGGACATACAAGTTTATTAGAATGAAGGTCAGAGTAGCTCGGATCACCTAGGTGCAGTCTGGGACATACAAGTTTATTAGGATGAAGGTCAGAGTAGCTCGGATCACCTAGGTGCATTCTGGGACATACAAGTTTATTAGGATGAAGGTCAGAGTAGCTCGGATCACCTAGGTGGATTCTGGGACATACAAGTTTATTAGGATGAAGGTCAGAGTAGCTCGGATCACCTAGGTGCAGTCTGGGACATACAAGTTTATTAGGATGAAGGTCAGAGTAGCTGGGCTCACCTAGGTGCATTCTGGGACATACAAGTTTATTAGAATGAAGGTCAGAGTAGCTCGGATCACCTAGGTGCAGTCTGGGACATACAAGTTTATTAGGATGAAGGTCAGAGTAGCTCAGATCAGCTAGGTGCAGTCTGGGACATACAAGTTTATTAGGATGAAGGTCAGGAGTAGCTCGGATCACCTAGGTGCATTCTGGGACATACAAGTTTATTAGGATGAAGGTCAGAGTAGCTCGGCTCACCTAGGTGCAGTCTGGGACATACAAGTTTATTAGGATGAAGGTCAGAGTAGCTCGGCTCACCTAGGTGCAGTCTGGGACATACAAGTTTATTAGGATGAAGGTCAGGAGTAGCTGGGCTCACCTAGGTGCATTCTGGGACATACACGTTTATTAGGATGAAGGTCAGGAGTAGCTGGGCTCACCTAGGTGCAGTCTGGGACATACAAGTTTATTAGGATGAAGGTCAGGAGTAGCTCGGATCACCTAGGTGCATTCTGGGACATACAAGTTTATTAGGATGAAGGTCAGAGTAGCTCGGCTCACCTAGGTGCAGTCTGGGACATACAAGTTTATTAGGATGAAGGTCAGAGTAGCTCGGCTCACCTAGGTGCAGTCTGGGACATACAAGTTTATTAGGATGAAGGTCAGGAGTAGCTGGGCTCACCTAGGTGCATTCTGGGACATACAAGTTTATTAGGATGAAGGTCAGGAGTAGCTGGGCTCACCTAGGTGCAGTCTGGGACATACAAGTTTATTAGGATGAAGGTCAGAGTAGCTCGGATCACCTAGGTGCAGTCTGGGACATACAAGTTTATTAGGATGAAGGTCAGAGTAGCTCGGATCACCTAGGTGCAGTCTGGGACATACAAGTTTATTAGGATGAAGGTCAGGAGTAGCTGGGCTCACCTAGGTGCATTCTGGGACATACAAGTTTATTAGGATGAAGGTCAGGAGTAGCTGGGCTCACCTAGGTGCAGTCTGGACGTCTGAGAAAGGACAAGGCGGCTTTGAAGTGTTTGCTGCAGGTTTTTTTCAGCTGAGGAGTTCCGGTAAGTATGAAGGTGGGTGCTCCTCACGAGTACCGTACCCGTACATTTCTTCTCGCCTACATGAACCCTCTGATGTCTGACCAGTGCAGAGTTGGCCAGGAAGCTTTTGCCACAGTCAGCACACATATAAGGTCTCTCTCCTGTGTGGGTCCTCTTATGAATGATAAGATGGGAGCTCTGAGCAAAGGCCTTTCCACACACTGTGCAGACATGAGGCCTCTCCCCCCGATGGGCCCTTTGATGGCGGAATAGATTGGAGCTCTGAGTGAAGGACTTCCCGCACTCACACACGTAGGGTCTTTCCCGAGTGTGCACATGTTGGTGGGCGATGAGGTGGGGAGCTGCAGTAAAGCTTTTCTCACATCGCTGACACTGGAATGGCTTCTTTATTGAGAATTTTTTTGTAGGTGTCCCCGCCTGAGTTTTATATTGATCACAAGGGTCCAGGGTCTTATCGCTCTCAGACGCTACCAGGAGAGTCCGGGCCTCTTTGCTCTGACTGGGGTATCGGACTCTGCCAGATGTCACTGGTGATGGTCCTAGGTTCTTGAAGATCTGTAGTTTGTGTTGTACATTCCGATTATCACAACCCGGTAAGTGGAGATCAGTAGGTGACCTTTCCTGCTTCATAATGGCCATGTTTTCTACTGAAATAGAGAAAACGGTATAAACAACCTGAAGACTCACTCTTCCAAACGACACGATTTTCACATTTTTCTTGGTGATATGGTAATGTGACATCAACGGGTGACTGTCATGTGCCTATTTCTGTGCAATGCTGCAAAACACAAAGTTGACCCCAGAAGGGAGGCCGTGAGCTGGCCCAGTGTTTTCACAGCCATGGACAATATATATAAGAAAACGGCGGCTGCCATTTCCTCAGTGGTCCTCCTCCCCCATTGCTGTCATTTCCTCAGTGGTCCTCCTCCCCCATTATGGTCATTTCCTCAATAGTTCCCCTCCCCTCCGCTGATAATTCCTCAATGGGCCAAATTCCCATGGCTATCATTTCCTCAATGGTCCTCCTCCCCCATTATGGTCATTTCCTCAATAGTTCCCCTCCCCTCAGCTGATAATTCCTCAATGAGCCAAATTCCCATGGCTATCATTTCCTCAATGGGCCTCCTCCCCCATTATGGCCATTTCCTCAATAGTTCCCCTCCCCTCAGCTGATAATTCCTCAATGAGCCAAATTCCCATGGCTATCATTTCCTCAGTGGTCCTCCTCCCCCATTATGGTCATTTCCTCAATAGTTCCCCTCCCCTCAGCTGATAATTCCTCAATGAGCCAAATTCCCATGGCTATCATTTCCTCAATGGGCCTCCTCCCCCATTATGGTCATTTCCTCAATAGTTCCCCTCCCCTCAGCTGATAATTCCTCAATGAGCCAAATTCCCATGGCTATCATTTCCTCAATGGGCCTCCTCCCCCATTATGGCCATTTCCTCAATAGTTCCCCTCCCCTCAGCTGATAATTCCTCAATGAGCCAAATTCCCATGGCTATCATTTCCTCAGTGGTCCTCCTCCCCCATTATGGTCATTTCCTCAATAGTTCCCCTCCCCTCAGCTGATAATTCCTCAATGAGCCAAATTCCCATGGCTATCATTTCCTCAATGGGCCTCCTCCCCCATTATGGCCATTTCCTCAATAGTTCCCCTCCCCTCAGCTGATAATTCCTCAATGAGCCAAATTCCCATGGCTATCATTTCCTCAGTGGGCCTCCTACCCCATTACAGTAATTTATTCAATGGGCCTCTTCCCCCATTGCTGTCATTTCCTCAATGGGCCCCCTTCCCCCATTGCGCTCTCTTCCCCCCATTGCTGTCATTCCCTCAATGGGCCCCCTTCCCCCATTGCTGTCATTTCCTCAATGGGCCCCCTTGTGCTATTCCTCCTCCATTGCTGTCATTTCCTCAGTGGTCCTCCTCCCCCATTATGGTCATTTCCTCAATGGTTCTTCTACCCTCAGCTGATAATTCCTCAATGGGCCAAATTCCCGTGGCTATCATTTCCTAAATGGGCCCCCTTCCCCCATTGCTGTTATTTCCTCAGTGGTCCTCCTCCCCTCGGCTATTTCCTCAATGGGCCAAATCCCCATAGCTATCATTTCCCCAATGGGCCTCTTCTCCTATTACTGTCATTTCCTCAGTGGACCTCCTCCCCATGGCTGCCTTTCCTCATTTGGCCTCCTCCTCCATTGCTGCCATCTTTCTCTACTTGTCTTAGGTGCCTGCTTGCAGATCTACTGGCCAAGATGGAGTCACTCGTTCCTGTGATAGAACCTGAAAGCAAACATTTCTGTTCAGTGCTGGAGGAAAAACGGCTACCGTCCATTGTTTGTTCTACTGCCTGTGTCTTACTGCAGGGGCTGTCCTCCCTACTCCTGAACTGGGCCTGCGGGGTAAAGCCATGCTGAATGCTTCCTTCCTTCCACACTCTACTAGAACATTTATTGCGGTCTTTGTCCCCATTGATCAGATTTCCACACTTCCTGCCTGACATTTACCAAACTCAGGAACTGGAGACATTTCCCCCAACTTCCCATCCTGTCTGAAGTCAGACAGGAAATGAGACAAAATCTCCCAAATGAGCAAACGGCAATAAAGAGGTAACAGTTGTTCTAAGTCTCCTACCATTCACCCAAAATGAAAAGAAAAATGCTTTAAGCTCGAGTCTGGCATTAATCTTATTGGTAATATATATTTGAAGAAAACTCCAATCTTGAAGTGGTTAAGCCATTCTGCCTTCTTTATACCATCCCCTCTGTGTCCCGCTGTGTGCGATATATAAAAAAAATGCAGTATATACACCTTGTTTTAGAGCACCCCTCAGCGCTCACGTGACTGGCTGTCTCTCTCCTCTCCCTGTCTGACAGCTGCAGCGGGCGGGACTGAGATTCCTCTGCTGACATCAGTCGAGAGGGGAGGAGGAGAGAGCCAGCTAGTAATTAGAGCGCTGACTATCACTCTGAAATTAGGCGTATATACTGCAATTTTTTTTTATAAATCACACACACAGGGGAACGCAGAGGGGATAATATGAAAATAACCCTGGTATTTCAGCAGCAGGAGGGGCGGGGGTGCGGCGCTATCACCAGCTGACAGGTGGGGAGAGCAGAAAGGTGAGCTGCAGATGACAGAGGCATGTAAACTGACTACGGTGTCAGGGCTGAGCAGCCATGATGAACCGTGGTCAGTTTACAGGGGGGAGGGTATAGCCAGGTATGTCAGGTGATACAGGAGGCCAAATTACACAGCACAAGCACTGTGCTGTATAACATGCTTTAAAAAGGAAGAGAATTTTTTTTTTTTGTTAGGGTAATAAACGCTTTAACCCTAAAAGGCTTTACTATATATAATAAAATCTGCTCTGAACACTACATAGTTAAAGGGGAGTCCGGCAGCATGCTGGGCCTCAGGGGTCTGACACCTATGGAGTTACAGGGGAGTCCTGTGGCATGCATGGGGCTCAATATCTAAGGAAGGCCTTTTTTCCCCTTCATCCTGACTTGGAAGACAGTTGTCTGAGCGGGACCTTGTTTCTTCTACATCCAGAGTTGGTGCCAAGGGTCTGAGCAAGACCTTTTTTCTCCCACATTCAGAGTTGAAACAGTGTCCTTCTTTCTTCCACATCCAGTTAGAACAGAGTCATAGTAAGACCTTGTTTCTCCTACCTCCAGAGTTGGTGCGGAGTGTCTGAGAAGGGCCTTATTTCTCCTATATTCATAGTTGGAACATAGTGTCAGAGCAGAACAATGATTCTCCAACATCCAGAGTTGAGACCTATTTAGCTGAACATGATCTTGTTTCTTCAACATCCAGAAGCAGTGTCACTGTAGGACCATGTTTCTTCTACATCCAGAGTTGGGACTCACTGAGCAGGATCTAATTTCTCCAACATTCAGATTTGGGACTTAATATCTGCATAGGACCTTGTTTCTCCTACAAAGACTGTCACCTTTACTGAGGCCCCGATAAAGGCCATTTCTGCCTTCAGGCTAGATCTCTGGGAAAAGACCTCGGAGGATGAAATACTTCCTGGGACTTCTTCTGTCACATAAGTCTGAGTTCTGCATATTTCACAGTATGAAGGATGTCTGCCAAGAACAAAGTATCCACTCCACCCACCACGTTTCCCTCAATTTCAGCTGAGAAAGTCCAGTGTAGAAAATAAATATTCTAGCAGTGCTTTTATATTTCCTATTTTATTGTAATGTGAACCCCACACAAGAGTTAAATTGGATGGTTGATAGGATTAACCCATTCCTTTAAAGCATACGATTCCGATCCCCACCACACACACACACAGAGCTTTAGCTTCCCAGGCTTGCAGATTACTCACCGTGGAAATCATCTGATGATCCTGCCACATAGGTGTCCGTGAAGCTGCTTCCCGGAATATTGCGTGAAATGCCTGGCTCTTCAGTTATAGTATTCATGCAGGAATCCTTGCATGTCTCAGGAAATGTTCTTGAGTAGGTGATAAGGCCCGAGTCATTTATAAAGGATCCTGCATTGGAATCAGTGTGATTGGCAGATGCTGCAAAACTTGACAGGCTGCTTCCCTTTAATACATCTAGAAATGGGTTTTGATAGGAGTCGGAGAGGGGGCTCCTGGGGGTATCGGCCTGAGAGTCCGTGTACAGGTTTAATTTGCCATTGCAGGTTGTGGCCTCATCTGCTGGAGCCACAGTCACTTCTTCAATCTCTGTGGGTGGGTCTGTCTCCGTCTTCACAGTGAATGGACCTGGAACCAGAATAAGGAAGTGAGCTTTCATCGTTCTCACATGGCAAGGAAGAATCAGTACTAAAAACAACCAGGAGACGACATGATGTGGTGGACGTACACTGGCTCGGACATCGATTATCATTGTCTGATAACTGGGAGGGGACATGACGTGGTGGACGTACACTGGCTCGGACATCGATTATCATTGTCTGATAACTGGGAGGGGACACAACGTGGTGGACGTACACTGGCTCGGACATCGATTATCATTGTCTGATAACTGGGAGGGGACACAACGTGGTGTACGTACACTGGCTCGGACATCGATTATCATTGTCTGATAACTGGGAGAGGACATGACGTGGTGGACGTACACTGGCTCGGACATCGATTATCATTGTCTGATAACTGGGAGGGGACATGACGTGGTGAACGTACACTGGCTCAGACATCGATTATCATTGTCTGATAACTGGGAGGGTACACGACGTGGTGGACGTACACTGGCTCAGACATCGATTATCATTGTGTGATAACTGGGAAAGGACACAACGTTGTGGACGTACACTGGCTCGGACATCAATTATCATTGTCTGATAACTGGGAGGGGACATGACGTGGTGGACATACACTGGCTCAGACATCGATCATTGTGTGATAACTGGGAGAGGACACGACGTGGTGGACGTACACTGGCTCGGACATCGATTATCATTGTCTGATAACTGGGAGAGGACGAGACGTGGTGGATGTACACTGGCTCGGACATCGATTATTGTCTGATAACTGGGAGAGGACGAGACGTGGTGGACGTACACTGGCTCGGACATCGATTATCATTGTCTGATAACTGGGAGAGGACATGACGTGGTGGACGTACACTGGCTCGGACATCGATTATCATTGTCTGATAACTGGGAGAGGACACAACGTGGTAGACGTACACTGGCTCGGACATCGATTATCATTGTCTGATAACTGGGAGAGGACATGACGTGGTGGACGTACACTGGCTCAGACATCGATTATCATTGTCTGATACCTGGGAGGGGACATGACGTGGTGGACGTACACTGGACCTCAATAATTATCAATGTCTGATATCTGGGAGAGGGACGGGGTAGGTAAAGGAGAGGGGGGCTGCTTTGTGAAGAACGATTTGACAGCAAATATGATGGATGACATTGCTAATGGGGCTGGGGAGGAGGTGGAGGTGGAGTCGTTGTGGTTGGAGCTTTGAAGAGAAAACAAACATTAAATTAATTGTGGGTGTATGCTACAGGGCCACCATTAAGAAGATGGCGGGAAACCAGGGCAATGTTGTAATCAAGGGGGACTTTAATTATCTTGATACTGATTGGGCACACAGAAAATGCTCACTTAAAGGGCCGCCATTTCTTGAATGGTAAAGCAGGACAATGTCATGAGTTATATTGTGGAAACCCCAACTCGAAATATTGCTCTGCTGGACCCATTAATCACAAATACAGAGCTGATTACAGATGTGGATGTAAGGTAATAGTGATCATAGAGTAATTACATTTTCCATAAATTATAGCAAAAAGGAAACAGGAGGGAAGGAATAGAATACATTTAAAAAAAAAAACAACTTTACTAACTGCACTACATACTACACAATGCTAAATGGGATCAAATTCAGCTTGGACACTTAGGCAGGTCCGCTCGGCTGGCACGGGCGGGGGGAGGGGGTTGGTGGACCACTTGGCTCAGGTGGGGGGCGGATCTGCTCAGCTCACACAAGCCGCCTCCCCCAGTCATCTATACAGAGGGCTCCGTGTGCGGCTCTGCATGCCGGGAACTGTAGTTTCCACTGCAGCCCCACGGACTCTCTCCTCATCAACATTGTAAAAGTAGAGTGAAACAGGTCGACGCTGCTGGAGTTGCACATCTCAGGGGGAACAATAGCAATCATTGCAGGTTTTCAAACCTAAATTATCAACTATCCTCCCACAAAGTGATTGACTGGCAGGATCATAGACATGAAATCTCCATTGTTGCCTTGTGAGTTTATGTAAAATCCCCATGAATAGCTGTAAAATATTGTAATTAGGAATATTTTATTTAGCTTGTATCTATGCAGGCCAGAACATTATCTTCACATATATCTCTGGTAGACCAGACAAGTCGGTGCCTAGGCTTGTGTATACAAACAATGGAATCCAAACCTCATTGTTTACACATACTCACTTCAAAGAACCCCATGCTGGGATATGCAATGAAGGGAGGCCAACCAAGAATCAATACGTAACTTCCCGAGAACATTCAGGTTAATCTCCTGCTCAGAATAGTCACAGGATTTGCATTAAAGGGGGCTGACTTATGAAAAGTATAGGGATTAGAGAGGTAGACCAGGAATAGGAAAGCTCACCAATCAGAGCCACACTATGCCAACCAATGAGGCATCAGCATGTAATGATATACACAGACTAGATGGGAGGGAAACACACACTTTTATGGGAAAGCAACCATCAGAATGGAACATTGGTGAAAAGGGTAATTATGGAAAAGGTCTGCATTTTACTAAATAACTAAATATGTTTGTAGATGAATGTTTTAACCTTCCTGGCGGAATGATTATGTCAGATTTTTGATGCTCAAAGCGGTACAATTGTTTTGCATGAAAATTTGGCGTTTATTATTGTAAGCCTGTAATTCTAAGGAATAACTCAAATCTATCCAAACCAGAGTCTAGTAGACATCCTGGGTATGAAAGTTTGAAACACGAAATCAGAAATTATAATATAATAAAGAACTATAAATAATTATAACAAATAAATAATAATAATAATAAAAATTATTTAATAATGTAATCAAATCAAAAACACTGAAATTTGGTGAGTTGCAGAATTGTCACTGTCATTACTCTCAGTGTTTGATGACGGATTCCTCCACAAATTACTATCGCTCAATTCTGCAAGTGATTCTAATTTATTATCGCTGTTTTCTAGCTGGTCGAAAACCACTTTTGATATAAAAGGGACGGTTTTGGTTGCTATGGACAATCTCCAGTTTCCAGGCAGAAAGAACAGTATTTTTAATATAAAACTGCATGCAGAGCACTGGGCAGACCACTAGGGACAAAAGGGATGTGAAATAAATTGATACAGTAATGTAATCTGTAAGATTACAGTGTACTGTATATGTATTGTGTTTTCTACAATTTGAAGCCGCTCTCTGTCCCGGTGCGTCACAACGCTCTCATTGAACGGAGCTCGACTCTGATAGATCGAGTGGAGGACGGCCCACACACAGCACGGGGAGGACATCGCAGGATCCTGGGGACAAGGTAACATGTACCTGGATCCTGCAATGCAATCCCGAGTGTGGCTCCGGGGTTACCGCTTTCCGTGCTGAAAATCCACCCTGAGCCACACTCGGGAATACCATCAGGGAAGTTAAGGAATATACTCTGTATTCCTTCATGTAATTCTCTTATTTTAACCTAATATTTTCTTCCTTGGTGTAGACTATAGATAGATGGTTGTGTATTAGATAGACTTTCAACTACTTACCAATAAATGTTGTTATTGTGTCAAAGCCTTCACTTATGGTCAAAGAACTCTCATTTAACCCAAATCATATCTGAGAGATATTAAATCTTAAATATAATAAACGGGTAACACCATCTTATCTGGCCAAAAGTGGCCAGATTGAGCCACTATCATCTCGTGTCTATGGGTACCCTAAACCAGCCCTCACAATTTCCATTTGCCTGTTCGCATTTGGCCATGGGAAATAAGCGGAGGGCGCATGTTCCCGTTTAGGCAGGGGGTGGCTTTCCCCAGTCCACTATACGGAGGCCTCCATGTGCCGCGCTGCAGGCCGGAAAGTGTAGTTTCCAGCGCAGCCCCGTGGATTCTCTTCTTACCAACATGGGGGAGGGGAGGCAGCGGAGGAGACGCATGTCCAAGGACAGCGAGGATGAAGAAGAAAAGTCTGGCAGTGAAAGCACGGGCTCCGGGAAACAGCCAGGCCTACCAGGGAGAAGTGAGAACAGAGGTCGGGGAGACCGCCAGAGACCAGGACAAGTCTGAGTATATAAAAGTGTGCACAGGCTGACAGTGTCCACAGATGGTGGGCACAGGAGCTTTTGCCATATTCAGTTTTGGGTGTTTTAATGTTTTATTTTTATTACCACTCATTTACAGTGTTTGCACATTTTTGCATGCAGACAAACGCATGTCAGTTTGCAGTGTTTGGTATGCCATTAATAAATGGCACATCAAACGTGATATGGTTTTAGCTCATTTTATAACGGCATGCAAAAATACACAACTTTCATGCATTTACAAAATGCACAGGTGTGAGTGGAGCCTTAGGGATGGGATTGCTGCGAACCCAGAAAGAAGGCGTCACTGCCACCCAGGCACCTAGCGCAGCGCACCTCTCAACCCTGCAGTCTGTATGGATTTACTTAACAAGGCAGCTATGATGTGTACTGTGCCTGTAGTAGTCAATCATATTTTATTCTTATTTCATTTATCACAGTCGGAGCAATAAAATATGCTTTTTGTTAATGATGTTAAAGTTGTTGTTAATATTTATTTTTGTAACTTAATTCTGCATAAAACATCTAGTGTCATTTCATGAGGTAATTTAAGAGGACGTGTTTAGGGGCGGAATTATGGGCGGGGCAACTGGTGGCGAGTAAATCTTAAGGCCTGGCTAGTATAGCTCAGTACTTGAAATTTTGAGCCCTGATATAATGATCAGTCATTTTGAAACAGTGAGGAGAGGAGCTGACAGGCGGGGAGGGCAAAGGAAGACCTGCAGGGTCAGGGCTCAGCAGCCCTGATATATCGTGGTCAATGTACAGAGGGGAGGGTAGAAACTGGCAGGATCAGCCAGGTATTTCAGGTGATACAGGGGGCCAAAAGACACAGCACAAGCACTTTGCTGTATAACATGCTTTAAGGGAACAGGATCCATTTTCTTTTTTTTGGTTAAAAAGCACTTTAAGGACATATTAAAAATGGCATTCATCAGTGTATGCCACTGGGCAAGAACTATAAAAACAAAAAGTTAAGCCTGGTTGGCAAAATACCAACATAAAAGTAAAATTAATTAGAAAAAAAAAAACACATCCTTTAAAAAAAAAATATGTGACCAAAGGGACACCATTGGCATTCCAAAACTACAAGGAATGCCACAAGAAGTTGCAAGAGCGTGATCAGGGCAACTAAAATAGATTACAAGAGACACATTGCTGAGGAGAGTTAAAAAAAATTCCAAAAGCTTTTTCAATGAATTAATAGTAAAAAGGCGATCTTGGCCCCATAAAAGCTGACGAGGGGAAGATGGTCACAAGTGACAAGGAGAAGACAACTGTACTAAATACATTCTTCTCTATATTTTATCCAAATGAAATGGAGGGGTACAATAAACATGACAGTAATGTTCAGAAGATTGTAGTGAATGTAGCCTTGTGGCTAACAGAAGCCAGTGTTCAAAAAAAACAAAAAACAAACAATGTGGACAAATCACCAGGACCAGATGGCTTACACCCAAGAGTTCTCAAAGAACTTAGCCAGGTTATAGCCAGACAATTATTCCTAATTTTTAAAGGACAGCTTAATGACCAGAATGGCACCAGCTGTTTGTTGAAAAGCAAGCGTGGTACCAATATTGAAAAAAGGGCTGAGATTAGAGCTGCAACAAACGATTATTTTCATAAATCGATGAGTTGGCCGATTATTTTTTCGGTTAATTGAATAAAAACCTTTAAAAAATGTATTCCTGAATATCTATATGCGGTGGTAAATATAAATAAGCAGCTATATGGTTAGGGAACAAAATCGGAGGTTGGATCTGGTACAGAGCAACCCCGATCCTCCTCTTCTGAGGTCCCCCACCAGCGCCCCTATAGCAATGTAAAAAAAACTTCTACCTTTAGAATCACTTAAAGTAATTCTAAAAAAAAGGTACAAATATTTAAAAAAATATTATTACTACAATGTTATACTTAACTGCCGTGTGCAATGCTTTTGGACAGAGCAGCCCCGATCCTCTTCTTTTTGGGTCCCCCGCCAGCAACGTACGCTCCTCCCCGCTGCCGAGTGCCCCCAAAAGCTAGCCTCATCCTATGGGGGCACTCGAGCAGATTCACTCCAGAGCCACCCTCCTGTGAATGGACATCATCCATTCACACACAGAGCGTGGCTTGTCCCAGCCCCCCGCTCTCTCCTCATTGGCTCACTGGTTGTGATTGACAGGAGCAGGAGCCAATGGCTCCAGCTGCTATGTGAGCCAATGAGGAGAGAGAGAGAGAGAAAGACCCGGGAGAGCCACTGCTCTCATGCACGTCGCTGGATGGAGATAGGGCTCAGATAAGTATGTGGGGGGGGGGGGGGCGCTGCTCCCAGAAGGTTTTTCACCTGAATGCATGGAATGCATTCAGTTAAAAAGACTTCTGCCTTTAGAACCACTTTAAATCACTTCCTTCTCATGTCCAGGACTACATGTCCCACGAGGCATTGCTCCTCACACATTCACAAGTTCTCAGCCACTTACTGACATGTATGGACGATGTACTGATCTGTATGTGTACTGCATTGTGTATACTGACATGTATGGACGATGTACTAAGCTGTGTGTGTACTACACTGTGTACAGTATCTGACAAAAGTAAGTACACCCCTTAGTCACATTTTTGTAAATCTTTTCTTCTATCTTTTCATGTGACAACACTGAAGAAATGACACTTTGCTACAATGTAAAGTAGTGAGTGTAACAGTGTAAATTTGCTGCCCCCTCAAAATAACTCAACACACAGCCATTAATGTCTAAACCGCTGGCAACAAAAGTCAGTACACCCCTAAGTGAAAATGTCCAAATTGGGCCCAATTAGCCACCCCCCCCCCGATGTCATGTGATTTGTTAGTGTTACAAGGTCTCAGGTGTGAATGGGGAGCAGGTGTGTTAAATTTGGTGTTATCGCTCTCACTCTCTCATACTGGTCACTGGAAGTACAACATGGCACCTCATGGCAAAGAACTCTCTGAGGATCTGAAATAAAGAATAGTTGCTCTACATAAAGATGGCCTAGGCTATAAGAAGATTGCCAAGACCCTGAAACTGAGCTGCAGCACGGTGGCCAAGACCATACAGCGGTATAACAGGACAGGTTCCACTCAGAACAGGCCTCGCCATGGTCCACCAAAGAAGTTGAGGTCACGTGCTCAGCGTCATATCCAGAGGTTGTCTTTGGGAAATAGAGGTATGAGTGCTGCCAGCATTGCTGCAGAGGTTGTAGGGGTGGGGGGGTCAGCCTGTCAGTGCTCAGACCATACGCCGCACACTGCATCAAATTGGTCTGCATGGCGGTCATCCCAGAAGGAAGCCTCTTCTAAAGATGATGCACAAGAAAGTCCACAAACAGTTTGCTGAAGACAAGCAGACTAAGGACATGGGTTACTGGAACCATGTCCTGTGGTCTCATGAGACCAAGATAAACGTATTTGGTTCAGATGGTGACAAGCGTGTGTGGGGGCAACCAGGTGAGGAGGACAAAGACAAGTGTGTCTTGTCTACAGTCAAACATGGTGGTGGGAGTGTCATGGTCTGGGGCTGCATGAGTGCTGCCGGCACTGGGGGGCTACAGATCATTGAGGGGACCATGAATGCCAACATGTACTGTGACATACTGAAGCAGAGTATGATCCCCTCCCTTCAGAGACTGGACCGCAGGGCAGTATTCCAACATGATAACCACCCCAAACACACCTCCAAGACCACCACTGCCTTGCTAAAGAAGCTGAGGGTAAAGGTGATGGACTGGCCAAGCATGTCTCCAGACCTAAAGCCTATTGATCATCTGTGTGGAACCTCAAACGGAAGGTGGAGGAGCACAAGGTCACTAACATCCACCAGCTCCGTGATGTCGTCATGGAGGAGGGGAAGAGGACTCCAGTGACAACCTGTGAAGCTCTGGTGATCTCCAAGAGGGTTAAGGCAGTGCTGGAAAAATAGGATTTTTATAACAGCTTACCTGTAAAATCCTTTTCTTGGAGTACATCATGGGACACAGCGCCTAAGTAATAACTTAATGGGTTATAGGCCACCTTCAGGTGATGGACACTGGTATACCCAATCCAGGAAGTTCACTCCCTATATAACCCCTCCTCCTTCCAAGAGCACATCAGTTTTTGTAGCAAAGCAATATGCTTAAATCCAAAAAAGAGGGGAGGGACCTCCGTGTCCCATGATGTACTCCAAGAAAAGGATTTTACAGGTAAGCTATTATAAAAATCCTATTTTCTTTATCGTACATCATGGGACTCAGAGCCTAATAACTTAATGGGACATCCCATAGCAATGCTACTTGAGGGGAGGGAGAGACAACCCGTATGGCACCCCCAGACCTGAGGACTTATACTGCTGACTGCAGCACACTGTGCCTGAAGGCGATATCCTCATACCTTCTTACATCAAGCTGATAACATTTTGTGAATGTATGCAGTGAAGACCAAGTTGCGACCTTACAGATCTGAGCCATGGAGGCCTGGTGACGCACTGCCCAAGAAGCACTAACCGCTCTGGTAGAGTACGCTTTAACTTGAAAAGGGGGAATCTTTCCCCTTAAATCATAAGTCTGAACTATAATTTGCCGAATCCACTTAGCGACAGTGGATTTCGGCACTGCCTGTCCTTTCTTAGGACCCTCTTACAGAATAAATAAGGCATCAGTCTTTCGAATCTGAGCAGTTGTCTTTAAATAGATTTTTCACTGCTCTCACCACATGAAGACAATGTAGTGACTTTTGTTCCCCGGGACATGGTTTTGGAAAAAACGATGGCAGACAATATCTTGGTTCAGATGAAAACCTGAAACCACTTTTGGCAAAAAAGTCTGGACGAGGGCGTAACACCACTCTGTCCTCAAGAAAAATCAAATATGGCTCTTTACAAGAAAAAGCAGCCGCTTCTGAAACCTTCCTTGGTGAGGATCTAGCAACCGAGAACACCAGCTTCCTTGTCAAAAGGACTAAGGGAATAGGTTGTATTGGTTCAAATGGCTGTTTTTGTAACACAGACAAAACTAAATTCAAGTCCCAAGGGGTTCAAAGGTGATTTAACTGGCGGATTAATCCGCATCACCCCTTGCATAAAACCCCGGACTAAAGAATGTGTAGCAAGCAGTCTTTGAAATGAGGTCGATAAGGCTGAGACTTGGCCTTTAATAGTACTCAGGGCCAATTTCATCTCTACACCTAATTGTAGAAAGGCAAGAATTCTGCCTATGATGTATATCTCCGAGGGTGCCAACCCTTGGATTCACACCAGGAAACATAAGCCCTCCAGACTCTATAATATATAGTTCTGGAAGCTGGCTTCCTTGCATTAATCAAAGTAGAGATAACGGACCCGGAAAGCCCACGTTTCTTCGGAATGTGGGTTTCAATAGCCAGGCTGTTAAATTTAGCATTCGTAAAGAAGGATGGAATATCGGCCCCTGTGAGAGTAGTTCTGGCCTTAGTGGAAGGGACCATGGATCCTCCACTGCCATCTTTACGATTTCTGCATACCATGACCTTCTGGGCCATGCTGGTGCCACCAGAATAATCGACTTTCTTTCCAGCTTGATTCTGCAAAGAAGTCGTGGCAGCAACTAAATAGGGGGAATGCATAGATCAGTGAGAACTGATACCACGGGATCACCAAGGCATCTGTTCCGCATGCGAGTGGATCCCTTGTCCTGCACACAAAGTTGACTAATCTGAATGCTAGAAGATCTACGTCCGGAGTCCCCTATCTTTGGCAAACAGCCCGAAAAGTGTCGGGTGAAGAGACCATTCCCCCAGGAATAACTGCTGGCGACTCAGATAGTCCGCCTGCCAAATCTCTACTCCCAGAAGGAAGACTGCTGATAGGCACGGAACATTCCTTTCTGCCCAAGTTAGACTATGGTTCACCTCTCTCTGCGCTGAGAGACTCTTGGTGCCCCCTTGGTGATTGATATAGGCCACAGCCGTGGCATTGTCAAATTGGATCCTGACAGGACAATCCCTTAACCTGGAAGTCCAGGCCTTCAGAGCCAGATGCACTGCCCGAATCTCTAGGATATTGATGGACAAGGTTCTTTCGGTTCTTGACCACTGTCCCTGGACAGTCGTCTTCTCTAGTACTGCTCCCCAGTGCTGGCATCTGTCGTTACCATTTTCCAGCTAACTGGTCTGAAGGATTTTCCTTCCAGCAGATTCTGGGTTAGTAACTACCAACTGAGGCTTTGGGACACCCTTGGGGACAGCCGCATTGGCAAGTCCAAAGCTTGGATCGTTTTGTTCCAAGCAGACAGGATACTGTTTTTCAACAGTTTGGAATGGAGCTGGGCATAGGGGACCGTTTTAAATGAAGCCACCATCTTTCCTAACAACCTCATGCAAAGGCGAATTGAGGGATTTCGTTTCGACCTGACCATCCGCACCAGCTATTGTATGGAGTTGATTTTTGCCAGAAGCAAAAACACCTTTTTCTGGGCTGTGTCTATAATCAGGCCCAAATACTCCAGCTTTTTTAGCGGTTTTAAGGAAGACTTCTCTAGGTTGAAAATCCAACCCAGACTTTCCAGGTAACTGGTTGTAATGCGCACACTTTGCTCCAAGTGAGCTACTGACTGGTCTATTAGCAATAGATCGTCTAGGTACACCAAGACTGTTATGCCCTGTGCCCTTAGCCTGGCTAGAGGTGGGGCCAGCACATTTGTGAACACCCAGGGTGCTGTAGCTAGCCCGAAGGGCAAGGGTACAAACTGAAAGTGCTGCTGTTCTACTTCAAAATCGCAGAAACCTTTGGTGAGCGGGAAATATAGGGACATGCAGATATGCATCCCTGATGTCGATAGACGCCAGAAGTTCTCTTCCTTGTAGGGTAGAAACCACTGACCTGATCGTCTCCATGCGAAAGAAGCGGATTTTCAGGAACCGATTTAGATTCCTTAGATCTAGAATGGGTCTGACATCTCCATTTGGTTTTTGTACCTTAAACAGGTTTAATAAAACCCCCAAATCTTGCTCTTCTATGGGGATCTGTATGATTACCCCCTGAGCCAATAATCGGTCTAATGCTTGAAACAGAGATTGCCTTTTCCCTGGATCTTTGGGAACGCTTGATCTCAGAAAACAAGACGGTGAAAACTCCCGAAATTCTAGTCTGTATCCTAGAGACACCGTGGAGATGACCCATCTGTCCTGAATTTCCTTTTGTTAGACTTCTGAGTATTGCAGAAGTCTTCCCCCCACCCTGGCGAGGGGTGGGCTCCCCTTCACAATGAGACTTTAGTATTCTGCTTTGCAGATTTCTGGCCCCAGGTCTTCTTCTGTGCCTGGGCCTGACCCTGAGGTTTTCCTCTAGAGAAGGGATCCTCAAACTACGGCCCTCCAGCTGTTGCAGAACTACACGTCCCATGAGGCATTGTAAAACTCTGACATTCACAGACATGACTAGGCATGATGGGAATTGTAGTTCCTGAACAACTGGAGGGCCGTAGTTTGAAGACCCCTGCTCTAGAGTCTGACGGCGGAGGCCGTCGCCATTGCCTAGAGGCGGTTGCCCCTGGCGCAGGAGAAAAAGTTAATTTAAATGAAGGACGTTTATACTTTCTTTTGACTGGCAAAAGAGTACTCTTTCCACAAGAAATTGTCTGGATGCATTTATCCAAATCATCGCCAAATAGTCAATCCCCATGAAAAGGGAAACTAGTCAGAAGCCTTTTGCAAGGTGCTTCGGCTGACCAATTTTTTAACCAAAGGGTCCTACGCATGTGTACTAGCACAAGCGCAAGGCGGGACGCCTGGTGAATTGAGTCTTTCATGGCGTCTATGGCAAAACATAATGCCTTTGGTAGTTCGGTCAACTCACGGGCCTGTTGTACAGGAACCTCCTTAAGGGCCTGTCTAAACTGGTCCTTTAGGGACTGACAGATGCCTATTGCAGCGACTGCAGGCTGAGTAACAGCCCCTGCCAAGGAAAAAGTAGATTTTAACAGGAATTCCAACTTTTTATCTGTTGGATCCTTAAGCATTTGTGCATTGTCTACAGGACAAGTTAGACTTTTATTCACAATGGAAATCGCAGCGTCTACTGCTGGTACTTTCCATCTTTGGTGAATTTCTCCTCCATGGGATAGAGAACTGAGAATATCTTTGGAGGGAGAAAATGCTTATCTGGGTGATCCCATTCAGCATAAATAAGCTTTTCTAGTAATGCATGGACCGGAAATGCATGAAAAGGCTGTGAAGGTTTTAAAGAACCCATGGAAGAAACCAAACTTACGGTTGACTCTGTTAGGAGTAGCATGAAAGTGGAACAAACCATTTCTATAAGAGTTTGTACCATCAATCTCTCAGATTGCGAGGTTGACAAATGTTCATCAACTGTTGTTTTTTCTGCAGAGGAATAATTGGCTTGTTTTTCCACGCGATCGCCTGAAAGTAATACCTCATGCTGTGCCCTTGGTAAAAAGTTTGCGGTGGGGGAGGGGGATCTAGCACGCTTCCTATCCATTTGAATCGATTAAAACCGCTTATCTTCCTTCTAGGCCCAGCAGGGCAGAGGAAAATGCATCTTCAGTCACGTATACGGGGGCTGAGGTGTGAGAAACAGTTGCACCACCAATTGGTTCCAATGACTCACCCTGGCTTGCCATATCTGGTATCTCCGGAGAGGATGACAGTGTAGAAGCACGACTGGGGTGGAATTTTTGGTACCTTTGTGGTAACCCTGGAAGCCATAGTGCTAAGCACAAAAGCAGAGGCACTCTAGTAAAATTTACTACTTGCTGAGCAATAGTCTAGAAAAACAATGGCACCATAAAGATCAGCTTGATAACGAGTACCAACGTATTTCCTGTACTGGAAATGCCTGTATACACCCCTTACGTGCCGCGGCGCTCCTGTCACCTGTGTGAGACTTCTTCAGCTGCTCTGATAGAGACCTTCTGATAATGAGAGCGTCTGTTTTATAAAGAAAAGGTAAGAGTGCAGCGCTGGATAACAAACCAAAGATACAAATAATACAAATGTGTAGGATTACAATGTGTACAATAAAATAACCCTATACATAAATGATCATAGTAAAGTGCAAAACATCAAGTAGAGAATGACATCAAAAGAAGAAAAAAAGTCCATATGTGGTTACTGCATTGGCAGAAAAAAATGTGCAAATAAACACAAAAATGTGACAAAAGTTCATAAGTGAAAATAACCAAACGAAAAGAATAAAAAATAAACTTCCAGGGCAAGACCCTGGATCTGTATTTTTCACCACTTGTGCTGCCCGTCACCATTCAGTAAACAATGGAGGCTTACCAGAAAGCCTGCGACCGTTCTTATCCAGGGGGGTCAAAACAGACTTAGTAGAGACAGCAGGAACACTGCTAGGATCTCCCGGATATTCCTCACAGGCGACTGGCTGGCGTCAGGTGAAGAGCACCTTCCATGATACGCTCCCAGAGGACAAACGTAGTACACCGATGGATAAAGGACACTTCCACAGCGTCCAGTGGATTGTTGAAGAAAGGAGAAAAGAAAGACTCCAATATTGTAGAGATTTCTTGGTGATTTATTAAAATACCAAAAAACAATAGCATAAAACGTTCCTTTCAAGGATGAGATTAAAAAGGCTCTGCTAGTATCTAAAGGACAAGTCACGCATGCGCAGTGCGTATGTACGTGACGACCCTACGACAGTTTCGCCACAACTGACGTCATCAGGGATTATAGTGCCTAGCTGCAGGATATCCTTCACGGTTTCTTTTTGATAATTTCTCTTTCACATTTTCACACACCTAGCGCAAATCTTTTATTTTAAATTTGTTTTATAAAGAAAACTCAGGTGTGAGCCTGATTGGCATCCCAGCGTGTGCTCCACATGGACTCTGAGTCCCGCACACGGTGCCCGCTGCCTTAGGCCACACCCCTTCCAGTGACCCGTCCTCCTCCTTTTTTCAAAATGAACCTTAGTCCATGTGCGAACGGCACGGCATTCGGGTCTGCAATGCAGACCCGTTGGAGAGGAGGCTGCGACCGCCATCTGATGCTCTTAGCAGGTTTCCACATGTACAAGGCTTTATCTAAAAGGCAGGTAAAAACACTAAAAACATACTAAATGTCATTATGGTAATAAAGACGCCGCCCGCACCTCTCAGCAGGGGGGGGGGGGGGGGGGGGAAATTTTACTCAGCAGTGGTTCTGTTTCAGCCGGAGCCATAGTAAATAATAAAATGCTGTACCCCCAGCCCCTTAATTTTCCCACTTGGGGGGAGAGGATCACCTACACCTTGTTCAATTATGAAGCCCCTCCTGGCTGCTAGGGACACACGCTGTTGTAGCTGGACACAGAGCTGCTGAAAAGCAACGTACTAAGGTATGTGTATCTTTACTCCCTCTAGTGGAGATTTTAAGGCATTACAATGTTTTTCATATGGAAGAAAAAGGCATAGGTAGACTTTTTACAGTTCCTAGGCTTCTTCCTTTACCTTTTCCTCACTGCAGGATACTGACAGATCCAAACTTCACCCATCACGGCGGGCTGTGTTAGTAAACCTTCAAAGACCGGGTCCCTATTATAGGGGTTCCCACTCCTTTGGACCTGTATAGCACCACTCAGGAGCAACTTTAGGTACTGTAGCATGACCAAAAAGAGTCCTGGGTCCAGCCCTCAAAGAGAGGCGTTACAGGCAAAACCTCATTCTTCTATGCGAGGCCCGGGTACCATCCACTCAGTGTCTTGGATGGATCCGGTCTGTGGAGGTTATTTAAATCCAGCATGGGATCCCTCCAGTGGAGCTCCTCAGAGCACATCTTCACTCGTGACCAACACCTTAGACACTGGCAAAAAAACTGAGGTGCTCCTGGAAGGAGGAGGGGTTATATAGGGAGTGAACTTCCTGGATTGGGTATACCAGTGTCCATCACCTGAAGGTGGCCCATAACCCATTAAGTTATTACTTAGGCTCTGTGTCCCGTAATGTACGATAAAGAAATAATGGTGGCCACACAAAATATTGACACTTTGGGCCCAATTTGGACATTTGCACTTAACAGTTATGAGGGATAGAGAAGCGCCGTTATTGGGGAGGGACGGAGGAGCTCCGTTATGGGGGGGGGGGAGGGACGGAGGAGCTCCGTTATGGGGGGGAGGAGGGACGGAGGAGCTCCGTTATGGGGGGGGGGGGGCGGAGGAGCTCCGTTATGGGGGGGGGGATCTCCGTTATGGGAGGGGGGGGAGGGACGGAGGAGCTAACCTTGCTAAACGGACTGCAGACAGAAGGGGGGGGGGGGGTAACAGGGCAGCCCCATCATCCTCTTGGGGAGACGCGGACTATAAGGGAAATACTCTCTCAGGAGATTCCTACTTCCTGGCCTGCCATAGTGCATTGAATTTTCTCTGTTATTGGAGAACAGCCAGTCATGTGACTGACAGGTCATGTGACTAGACTATTTTTTAATTATTTTGCCTTTAGAGTCTCAATGCCAGCAACGTGCAATTCACATCATTGTAGTAAAGCAGTGATATGACCACTGTACAGCTGTACCCCTCCATGGATAATGTTAAACACAACCACAATGGGACCTCCGAGAGGATGAGATGGACTGTCACTGGGGTGTACACAGACACTGTATAGGTTGCAGCCATTACCCAGAGTGTACTTAGATTTGCGTTCCAGCGTCCCAGCCCTCCTATCGACTGCTCGGCGGATGTCCAAGCCTCTTTCTGGATTTTTACCGAATCCCGGAAGTCCGCGCTACACAGACCGGCCGGCAGCAGGAGAAGGAGCGTGACTATGTGACATAGGACGACGCAATCTTGTATAGCTATACTGAGGCTTCCCACGCCGGACAAACTAAGTTTTAAATGTGAGTGGTTTTAATGGAATGTTATCATTAAAAATACAGTTTTACTAAGAGGTGCCTTTCCTGGTTTTTTTCTTCTTTTGCATATCTGGAGCTGCTTCACCTCCCCTCAAAAGGCTGCCCTGTACATAGACTGTATATATCTCACTAAGACTGGTTTGCTCTAAAGGACATTTTTGCTGATAGCATTGATATATCATGAACAATGGGACTTGCGCTGCTTCTTTTTTCTTTCTTGATTACCCAGAGTGTGCAGAGTCTGGTCATTGTCCGCCACAAGCTCGCTGTACAGCTGCCGCTGCTCCTTCTCTAATCGCAGCCATTCTTCCTCCGAGAAGTTGTCTGTGTGTTCTGGGAGGTGGGGACCCTGAAAAGAAACAGACAGGTCTATATACCACCCAACATTCACCTGACATTCACCCCCAGCCCTTCACCTGACATTCACCCCCGACCCTTCTCCTGACATTCACCCCCGACCCTTCACCTGACATTCACCCCCAGCCCTTCACCTGACATTCACCCCCGACCCTTCACCTGACATTCACCCCCGACCCTTCACCTGACATTCACCCCCGACCCTTCACCTGACATTCACCCCCGACCCTTCTCCTGACATTCACCCCCGACCCTTCTCCTGACATTCACCCCCGACCCTTCACCCCCAGCCCTTCTCCTGACATTCACCCCCGACCCTTCACCTGACATTCACCCCCGACCCTTCACCTGACATTCACCCCCGACCCTTCACCTGACATTCACCCCCGACCCTTCACCTGACATTCACCCCCGACCCTTCACCCCCAGCCCTTCTCCTGACATTCACCCCCGACCCTTCTCCTGACATTCACCCCCGACCCTTCACCTGACATTCAACCCCGACCCTTCACCTGACATTCACCCCCGACCCTTCACCTGACATTCACCCCCAGCTCTTCACCCCCAGCCCTTCACCTGACATTCACCCCCGACCCTTCACCTGACATTCACCCCCGACCCTTCACCTGACATTCACCCCCAACCCTTTACCCCCAGCCCTTCTCCTGACATTCACCCCCAGCCCTTCACCTGACATTTACCCCCAGCCCTTTACCTGACATTCACCCCCAGCCCTTTACCTGACATTCACCCCCAGCCCTTCTCCTAACATTCACCCCCAGCCCTTCTCCTGACATTCACCCCCGACCCTTCTCCTGACATTCACCCCCGACCCTTCACCCCCAGCCCTTCTCCTGACATTCACCCCCAGCCCTTCACCTGACATTCACCCCCGACCCTTCTCCTGACATTCACCCCCGACCCTTCACCTGACATTCACCCCCAGCCCTTCACCTGACATTCACCCCCGACCCTTCTCCTGACATTCACCCCCGACCCTTCTCCTGACATTCACCCCCGACCCTTCACCTGACATTCACCCCCAGCTCTTCACCCCCAGCCCTTCACCTGACATTCACCCCCGACTCTTCTCCTGACATTCACCCCCGACCCTTCACCCCCAGCCCTTCTCCTGACATTCACCCCCGACCCTTCACCTGACATTCACCCCCGACCCTTCACCTGACATTCACCCCCGACCCTTCACCTGACATTCACCCCCAGCTCTTCACCCCCAGCCCTTCACCTGACATTCACCCCCGACCCTTCACCTGACATTCACCCCCGACCCTTCACCTGATATTTACCCCCAACCCTTTACCCCCAGCCCTTCTCCTGACATTCACCCCCAGCCCTTCACCTGACATTCACCCCCAGTCCTTCACCTGACATTTACCCCCAGCCCTTTACCTGACATTCACCCCCAGCCCTTCTCCTAACATTCACCCCCAGCCCTTCTCCTGACATTCACCCCCGACCCTTCTCCTGACATTCACCCCCGACCCTTCACCCCCAGCCCTTCTCCTGACATTCACCCCCAGCCCTTCACCTGACATTCACCCCCGACCCTTCTCCTGACATTCACCCCCAGCCCTTCACCTGACATTCACCCCCAGCCCTTCACCTGACATTCACCCCCAGCCCTTCACCTGACATTCACCCCCAGCCCTTCACCTGACATTCACCCCCAGCCCTTCACCTGACATTCACCCCCAGCCCTTCACCTCACATTCACCTCCAGCCCTTCACCTGACATTCACCCCCAGCCCTTCACCTGACATTCACCCCCAGCCCTTCACCTCACATTCACCTCCAGCCCTTCACCTGACATTCACCCCCAGCCCTTCACCTGACATTCACCCCAAGCCCTTCACCTGACATTCACCTCCGGCCCTTCACCTGACATTCACCCCCGGCCCTTCACCTGACATTCACCCCCGGCCCTTCTCCTGACATTCACCCCCAGCCCTTCACCTGACATTCACCCCCAGTCCTTCACCTGACATTTACCCCCAGCCCTTTACCTGACATTCACCCCCAGCCCTTCTCCTAACATTCACCCCCAGCCATTCTCCTGACATTCACCCCCGACCCTTCTCCTGACATTCACCCCCGACCCTTCTCCTGACATTCACCCCCGACCCTTCACCCCCAGCCCTTCTCCTGACATTCACCCCCAGCCCTTCACCTGACATTCACCCCCGACCCTTCTCCTGACATTCACCCCCAGCCCTTCACCTGACATTCACCCCCAGCCCTTCACCTGACATTCACCCCCAGCCCTTCACCTGACATTCACCCCCAGCCCTTCACCTGACATTCACCCCCAGCCCTTCACCTGACATTCACCCCCAGCCCTTCACCTGACATTCACCCCCAGCCCTTCACCTCACATTCACCTCCAGCCCTTCACCTGACATTCACCCCCAGCCCTTCACCTGACATTCACCCCAAGCCCTTCACCTGACATTCACCCCCGGCCCTTCACCTGACATTCACCCCCGGCCCTTCACCTGACATTCACCCCCGGCCCTTCTCCTGACATTCACCCCCAGCCCTTCACCTGACATTCACCCCCAGCCCTTCACCTGACATTCACCCCCAGCCCTTCACCTGACATTCACCCCCAGCCCTTCACCCCCAGCCCTTCACCTGACATTCACCCCCAGCCCTTCACCTGACATTCACCCCCAGCCCTTTACCTGACATTCACCCCCAGCCCTTCACCTGACATTCACCCCCAGCCCTTCACCTGACATTCACCCCCAGCCCTTCACCTGACATTCACCCCCAGCCCTTCACCTGACATTCACCCCCAGCCCTTCACCTGACATTCACCCCCAGCCCTTCACCTGACATTCACCCCCAGCCCTTTACCTGACATTCACCCCCAGCCCTTCTCCTGACATTCACCCCCAGCCCTTCTCCTGACATTCACCCCCGACCCTTCACCTGACATTCACCCCCGACCCTTCTCCTGACATTCACCCCCAGCCCTTCTCCTGACATTCACCCCCAACCCTTCTCCTGACATTCACCCCCGACCCTTCACCTGACATTCACCCCCGACCCTTCACCCCCAGCCCTTCTCCTGACATTCACTCCCGACCCTTCTCCTGACATTCACCCCCGACCCTTCTCCTGACATTCACCCCCGACCCTTCACCTGACATTCACCCCCAGCCCTTCACCTGACATTCACCCCCGACCCTTCACCTGACATTCACCCCCGACCCTTCACCTGACATTCACCCCCGTCCCTTCACCTGACATTCACCCCCAACCCTTTACCCCCAGCCCTTCTCCTGACATTCACCCCCGACCCTTCTCCTGACATTCACCCCCGACCCTTCACCTGACATTCACCCCCGACCCTTCACCTGACATTCACCCCCGACCCTTCACCTGACATTCACCCCCAGCTCTTCACCCCCAGCCCTTCACCTGACATTCACCCCCGACCCTTCACCTGACATTCACCCCCGACCCTTCACCTGACATTCACCCCCGACCCTTTACCCCCAGCCCTTCTCCTGACATTCACCCCCAGCCCTTCACCTGACATTCACCCCCAGCCCTTCACCTGACATTCACCCCCAGCCCTTCTCCTGACATTCACCCCCAGCCCTTCTCCTGACATTCACCCCCGTCCCTTCTCCTGACATTCACCCCCGACCCTTCTCCTGACATTCACCCCCGACCCTTCACCCCCAGCCCTTCTCCTGACATTCACCCCCAGCCCTTCACCTGACATTCACCCCCGACCCTTCTCCTGACATTCACCCCCAGCCCTTCACCTGACATTCACCCCCAGCCCTTCACCTGACATTCACCCCCAGCCCTTCACCTGACATTCACGCCCAGCCCTTCACCTGACATTCACGCCCAGCCCTTCACCTGACATTCACCCCCAGCCCTTCACCTGACATTCACCTCCAGCCCTTCACCTGACATTCACCCCCAGCCCTTCACCTGACATTCACCCCCAGCCCTTCTCCTAACATTCACCCCCAGCCCTTCTCCTGACATTCACCCCCGACCCTTCTCCTGACATTCACCCCCGACCCTTCACCCCCAGCCCTTCTCCTGACATTCACCCCCAGCCCTTCACCTGACATTCACCCCCGACCCTTCTCCTGACATTCACCCCCAGCCCTTCACCTGACATTCACCCCCAGCCCTTCACCTGACATTCACCCCCAGCCCTTCACCTGACATTCACCCCCAGCCCTTCACCTGACATTCACCCCCAGCCCTTCACCTGACATTCACCCCCAGCCCTTCACCTGACATTCACCCCCAGCCCTTCACCTCACATTCACCTCCAGCCCTTCACCTGACATTCACCCCCAGCCCTTCACCTGACATTCACCCCAAGCCCTTCACCTGACATTCACCCCCGGCCCTTCACCTGACATTCACCCCCGGCCCTTCACCTGACATTCACCCCCGGCCCTTCTCCTGACATTCACCCCCAGCCCTTCACCTGACATTCACCCCCAGCCCTTCACCTGACATTCACCCCCAGCCCTTCACCTGACATTCACCCCCAGCCCTTCACCCCCAGCCCTTCACCTGACATTCACCCCCAGCCCTTCACCTGACATTCACCCCCAGCCCTTTACCTGACATTCACCCCCAGCCCTTCACCTGACATTCACCCCCAGCCCTTCACCTGACATTCACCCCCAGCCCTTCACCTGACATTCACCCCCAGCCCTTCACCTGACATTCACCCCCAGCCCTTCACCTGACATTCACCCCCAGCCCTTCACCTGACATTCACCCCAGCCCTTCACCTGACATTCACCCCCAGCCCTTCACCTGACATTCACCCCCAGCCCTTCACCTGACATTCACCCCCAGCCCTTTACCTGACATTCACCCCCAGCCCTTCTCCTGACATTCACCCCCAGCCCTTCTCCTGACATTCACCCCCGACCCTTCACCTGACATTCACCCCCGACCCTTCTCCTGACATTCACCCCCAGCCCTTCTCCTGACATTCACCCCCAACCCTTCTCCTGACATTCACCCCCGACCCTTCACCTGACATTCACCCCCGACCCTTCACCCCCAGCCCTTCTCCTGACATTCACCCCCGACCCTTCTCCTGACATTCACCCCCGACCCTTCTCCTGACATTCACCCCCGACCCTTCACCTGACATTCACCCCCAGCCCTTCACCTGACATTCACCCCCGACCCTTCACCTGACATTCACCCCCGACCCTTCACCTGACATTCACCCCCGTCCCTTCACCTGACATTCACCCCCAACCCTTTACCCCCAGCCCTTCTCCTGACATTCACCCCCGACCCTTCTCCTGACATTCACCCCCGACCCTTCACCTGACATTCACCCCCGACCCTTCACCTGACATTCACCCCCGACCCTTCACCTGACATTCACCCCCAGCTCTTCACCCCCAGCCCTTCACCTGACATTCACCCCCGACCCTTCACCTGACATTCACCCCCGACCCTTCACCTGACATTCACCCCCGACCCTTTACCCCCAGCCCTTCTCCTGACATTCACCCCCAGCCCTTCACCTGACATTCACCCCCAGCCCTTCACCTGACATTCACCCCCAGCCCTTCTCCTGACATTCACCCCCAGCCCTTCTCCTGACATTCACCCCCGTCCCTTCTCCTGACATTCACCCCCGACCCTTCTCCTGACATTCACCCCCGACCCTTCACCCCCAGCACTTCTCCTGACATTCACCCCCAGCCCTTCACCTGACATTCACCCCCGACCCTTCTCCTGACATTCACCCCCAGCCCTTCACCTGACATTCACCCCCAGCCCTTCACCTGACATTCACCCCCAGCCCTTCACCTGACATTCACGCCCAGCCCTTCACCTGACATTCACGCCCAGCCCTTCACCTGACATTCACCCCCAGCCCTTCACCTGACATTCACCTCCAGCCCTTCACCTGACATTCACCCCCAGCCCTTCACCTGACATTCACCCCCAGCCCTTCACCTGACATTCACCCCCAGCCCTTCACCTGACATTCACCCCCGGCCCTTCACCTGACATTCACCCCCGGCCCTTCTCCTGACATTCACCCCCAGCCCTTCACCTGACATTCACCCCCAGCCCTTCACCTGACATTCACCCCCAGCCCTTCACCTGACATATACCCCCAGCCCTTCACCTGACATTCACCCCCAGCCCTTCACCTGACATTCACCCCCAGCCCTTCACCTGACATTCACCCCCGGCCCTTCTCCTGACATTCACCCCCAGCCCTTCACCTGACATTCACCCCCAGCCCTTCACCTGACATTCACCCCCAGCCCTTCACCTGACATATACCCCCAGCCCTTCACCTGACATTCACCCCCAGCCCTTCTCCTGACATTCACCCCCGACCCTTCACCCCCAGCCCTTCTCCTGACATTCACCCCCGACCCTTCTCCTGACATTCACCCCCGACCCTTCACCTGACATTCACCCCCGACCCTTCACCTGACATTCACCCCCGACCCTTCACCTGACATTCACCCCCAGCTCTTCACCCCCAGCCCTTCACCTGACATTCACCCCCGACCCTTCACCTGACATTCACCCCCGACCCTTCACCTGACATTCACCCCCAACCCTTTACCCCCAGCCCTTCTCCTGACATTCACCCCCAGCCCTTCACCTGACATTCACCCCCAGCCCTTCACCTGACATTCACCCCCAGCCCTTCTCCTGACATTCACCCCCAGCCCTTCTCCTGACATTCACCCCCAGCCCTTCTCCTGACATTCACCCCCGACCCTTCTCCTGACATT